>OX451739.1:148869702-149073938 GCA_948472305.1 Vicia faba | reverse complement strand
GACTTTGGTTGGGGACTTGATTGCAAAAAATAAAAACCATGCGTTCCCATGAAAATTTTATATTCCATGAACACATCTTTATCTCCTTATATCTCCTTCCATAGTGCATGAATCGTGACAAGGTTTGAATCAAAAGTGGAGAGGACACTTCATACTCCAACTTTCATGTTAAATTTTTTTCAAAATGAAGCTTGAATCAATGAGATAATTGGCTATGAACACGTGCTTACAAACTGCTTGATGAAATGCCTTGCCTGACTGGGCATCCTGCGCGCGCGTGAGGCCTTGTGCTGGGCAAAAGTTCAGCTTGCATGGTGCCTTCTTCTTTCAATTATATCTCAAAATATAGGAATAATTTGGAGAAACTTTCTGAAGCAAAGTTGTTCCTCACATTTAAGGCTTGATCTTTGATGTTGGACATTTTTCAAAATAATGAATATTTCACATAGAAAAGTGATGATGAATGCGCGCCCACAACATGTTTAATGGAATGCCTTACCTAGCGCGCATGACTTTCCTTGTGCTGGGCAAAAATTCATTTTGAAGCTCAAAATCCTAATCACCATATCTTTCTCTACACTTAACCATTTGAGATGATTCTTGAATAAAAAATGAAGAGAAAACTTCAATCCTCGACTTTCATGTTGCCAACTTTTTGGTTTGATTCTAAATGGTCATTCAAAAATGGACACGAAGAAGTAAGGTTTTTGCATTTTTATCCAAAATTTCACTAAGTGTCAAAAACTTCCAAGCTTCATAACTTTTTTTCATTTCATTTTTTGGACTTATGGCCTCTTCTACAAAGTTGGAGAACTTTTCATCCTCTTTCTAGGCATATAAAGTTTTCATATTTTCAATAAAAATTGAGAAAATAGTGGCCAATCAAAATTTATCCCTATGGATACTTAGAGAAATTCCAAAACTTCAAATGACTTCCTTGACAAGTTATCTCCAATTCACACTTCCTCTTGATATTTTTGCCACTATTTACCATGAAATGTGAGAATAGGGATATTGAATTGATAGTTGACCAAAAATTCACTTGGTCAACAATTGATTTCAGCTATCTCCTGACAAAATGATCATTTTACCCCCTTTCATCAATTGAACCTTTTCAAGACAAAGTTGATGATCAACCTTCCAATTATAGATGCTCATGACCATGTAGAGAAGTATGGGATCAAGTATTGCTCAAAAATCCCAAAGACTTACTGATTAAAATCCAAACCCTAGTTTTGATCTTCTGTGCTAGGAGATGGTGAGATGAAGGCAATTGTGCCATTACCTACAATATAATATTCCAAGAGACAAAATATACACATTTTGAGGTTAGTTAAAAATATACAGTAGAAGGTGCCTGGTGATTCCCATAGGAAAACCCTAAGACAGGATGCAGTAGAAGAAAAACCTCAAACCCTAGTTTGTGACCTGGTTACATTGTGATGGTATGAGATGATAGAGGAATCTTAGGGGCAAAAATTGGGGTACAACATTATGTTTTGATCATTTTCCTCCCTTGCTTAGGTTCTACTTTGATTAGTTCCTTCTCTCCGGTTCATCCGTTTGGATCGAGTTTACCTTCTGTTAGCTTAGCTAACACTTCCGGTTAAGTTATGTTTTGATCACCCCTTTGCCATGTTAAGAGCCTGTTTTGACCAGTCTCCTTAGACACATATCTTTATCCCCAACAAGTCCACCTTCACCTGGCTGGCTTCAGAGTGCAAATTTTATGGTTCTATTGAGTATCCAATCCTCGTTTACCTTGTTTGTTCGAAAGGCTATTGCCAATCTCACCCACTGGTTAAAGAAGATTGAATAGGGGCAGCTGTTGCACCCCAAATTTTTCCCTCTTCATTTTAGTTACATGGCTTATGCTTCATCATACATATTCATACATTCTCATGGTAAGGATTATGGTATTCAAGTTCCAAATTTCTTCTACAAGCTCTAGAAGATGTTTGTTTGGGTAATCAGTGCAAAAGAGGATCTCATATCTTCAATATTTAAACTCTCTCAAAGCTATATGGTTTTATTATATTGGTAGAAATTCCATTTGTCCCATATGATCATTAGAAGATGGAAATTTGCAAAGTTTAGAGCAGAATCACATCTCCATTATTCATATCTCAAGATTAGGGTTTTGATAAGTTGAGGAGTCCGAGGCTTACAAAAGGAAAATGTGTGAAGCATCATCTCCTCATCATCATATAAGACATATTTTTTCAAAGAATTTCTCAATTTGACCTGGAGAATGAGGGTTTTGAATCTTGGTCATCATCTCCTAACACAGAGAGCCAAAATTAGGGTTTTTGGTTTAATCGAGAAATATTTGGTTTCTTGGGTAATACTTGATTCCACGATCCTTAACATGTTTATGATCATCTATGATAGGAAGGTTGACCATCAATTTTGATTGAAAGAAGTTCAATTGATCAAAAGGGGCAAAATACTCATTTTTTGATCAAAAGTCAACCAAAGTCAAAGTTGACCAAGTGGACTTTTGGTCAACCATCAATAAAAGTATTCTATTTTCATATTTCATAATAATTGGTGTCACAAAATCAAGAGAAATGATCAAAATGGAGATAACTTGTTCAAAAAGGTATTTGGACATTTAGAAAGAAAATTCTAAGTCTTTAAGTCCTATAGTACTGAATTGTGGACATTCATAACTCTCTCAGTTTTTATCCTATGGAGGAAAATCTATATTCTTCGAAAGCTTGAGAAAAAACCTACATTTTGCTAATGTGTGCTCAAACCTCAAAGTGAAGCATTTGTGAGTTATTGTGCTTAGGAGTTTAGGGCCTAAAGATGGCAAGTTTGCCCAGCAAAGGAGGCCTCACGTGCAAAATTTCATCAAATATGTGGCGGGCACACCTTCACCATCATTTTTCTTAATGAATGGATCATAATTTAAAAAATGTTTGAACATCAAAGTTGAAGATATTTGTGTCCTCTTCAATTTTGATTTAAAGATAATTTCATTATTAGCATTATGGTGAGAGTTACAATGAAATGAACACGAGGGCATAAGATTCTATCTTTCTGGCCATATTATTTGTCTCACGTGCGCGTTAGTACAGTCGTTACACCAAACACTTGGCGTGCCCATGTTCATGGTAGTTCATCTTTTGATTCAAGTTTTAATTTGAAAATTGGTCACAAGGGAATTGTAATGGGATATGTAAGCTTCATTTAGCTCTTTCGATCATGCCATTTGGCTCAAGAATGAAGAAGATATCACCATTGGAATTTGAAATCTCAAAGTTGACAAATTTACCAGCATGCAAGACCATGAACGCACGTGCGCGGCCTGCCAAGTCAATGTCGATTAGTCATCACCATCATGTTTTCATGCTTATATTTAAGGCTTCTCCAAACTTCAACTTGATTTTCTTTCAACATGAGAGTTACTCCCCTTAATTTTCTCCTCCCATTAAGCACAAGCTTGAGTCAATTGATCAAGAACTCTTAGAGTTATATTTAAGGGAAGGAAGCTTTATATTATGTTTTTTCATAAGCTTCAGCACATCATTTACACTTTTGCAACATGCCTGATTTTGTCACACGCATGATACTCATTTCCCACTCCCTTTTCACTCATCAAAACACACACATATGGTAAGCAATAAGGCTTGAAACATAGGGTGCTTGGCTTCACTCAAACTTGCTCCAAATTTCCAGCATTTCCCTCTAATGGCTACGAACCTCCAAAGACTTTTCCACCCCTAGAAAAGCTTCCCCAATACTCTTCCCCACTCAATATAAACTCTTTTTCTCCCACATTACAAAAAAAGGCTCTGCATACACGCTCCCTCACTCTCTCTCGCAAGCTTCAAATTTATCTCTTCATTCTTTAACAAACTTTTAAGCTATCTCCATTCTCTTGCATCAAGCTAAAAATTCTTCTTTAATTCATCATCATTGAGGCTGGAAGGAGAAGTTTCACTGGTTTTCTTATTAAGCTCAGAGGCACCTAGTTAATTTACTTTTCACTACTAGAGGTAAGTTTTCCTTTACTTCACATCATCATTTCATCATGAATATGCAATGTAGATCTTGTTTTAATCATGCTAACTGGCCGGATCTTAGATCTGAAGTATGAACATGAGAGATTTGATGATGAATTCGTGCTCTGCAATTTGATTGAACTTTGATTGGAACAATACTTTCATGCTCAGATTTCTGCTTAATCTTGCATTAGTTGTGAAATATATGTTCATCTTGTTGTTCTTTGCATTTTCATAATAAACTTTGATGTTTGAATCAAGTGACTTGGCTCAGAAATGAGAGAGATCAATGGATCTGAAGTAGCTTGGTTGAATTCTATTTTTGCAAGCTATAGAATATGTTGATTTTAGTAATTTTCGCGCGCGATTTTCTCCATGCTTGATGGATCATTTTTGAAAATTCTTGATCCTATGATCATCTACTTTATGAGGTCTTGAATTTGGTTGCAAATTCGTGCGTTTTCATCAAGAGCCGAAGGAGATATTAAGATCTGAAGTCAGTTCAAAAAACTGAGTAAACACGCTTAGGGCATGGTTTAGTTACAGGGATGATTACGTGGCATTACTCAATTGAAGATGGTTTAAATTTCTTTTATGGCGCTTTCTGTTTGAAACAGGTGTAGTAGATCTCATTTTATTTGAATTTTTATTCAATTTTATTTGTTTTATTTAATTTGTTTTAAATATTTTTATTGATTCAAAAATCATCACAAAAACATTATAAACTTCTTTTTTAGTATATTTTCACATTATGAATTTTTATTTCATATTTTCATCATTTTTGTATGATTAAATAAGTCAATTAGTTTAATTAGGGTTTTAATCATTTTTAGGTTTTAAAATTTTATTTTTAAAATTTTATTTTTTTAATTTTCACTAATATAAAAATCCCCAAAAAAATGTATTAGGTTTCATTTTGAATATACTTCATGGAAATAATTTTTTTTCTTATTCTATAAAATTTGTGATAAGAAAATAAAATAAATCTTTGGCAATATCTTGTTTTCTTTACTTTTTTTTAGTATTGTGTGAAAATAATTTTCTTTTGGCATCTTCCTCTAACAATAAAATTCCATAAAAATAATTTTACTAACCCTTAGGTATTAAACCAATTTACTATAATTTTTAATTGAATTTACAACTTAATTTTACTATTTTTCCAAATTTTAGAATTTAATAATAGTTTTGGACTTCCTTTTTGCTTAGGCTAGAAGAAGCTTTTGAAACCCTAATTTCCTATACTTGAAAAATCATAGAAAATATGTTTAAATTCATTGGATGCTTGAAACCATAAAATTCATTTTTTAAACTTTTAACTTTTAATTTTTCATTTTTCCACAAATATTATACTAAAACTCTCTAGTTTGACCTCTTTATTAACTAGTCTTAGTAGTTCCTAATCATTTCTAACCCCTCAATTAAATCCAAGGACTATTAATCATGTTTTTATTTCTACAAGCCTTTATAAAGTTATGTTTTAATTGGCTGATTTTTGCAAACTTTTCTTCATTTGTTTCAAATTAATTTTGATTAGGGAACCTATTAGGTTTTCATCTTGATCATATGCTTGTGTTTATAAGTTTAGGGTTTGATCTTATCCTTCCTCATTCTCTTATACCTCAAGCACCCTTCTCTCCTATCCAAGCATGGTTATTTCTTATCCACCTCTCTTGGTGTGTTTAATATTTTCATCCCTTGCTTTCTTTGATAGTGTTGACTAATCTTGATACTTAGCCATCTATTTCTTCTTCTCTAAGTAGACCCACTTCTTTTATGATCCCCTTAAGTTTTCAATTCACTCTACTGCAAGTGTGAATTTAATAGAACCTAGGCTTATATCCATGTATGTCAACATAGGGTAGATATTTCCCTTCAAAACTCAAACTATAGGATCAATCATTGTATGATAACATTAAGGATAGATTTAAGTTAGTCTCCCCTTAGACTTTTCTTTTCCCTTTTGCATACTTGCATTTAAAACAAAACTTCTTTTTCTGGCAAACTTGAAAACACTTTAAAAAATACTGATGAGAATCATATCTTTGTTGATCTTGGGAAATGATAAGCGGGTTTCTTTTCGATCTTATTTCTTTTCCATTCTAAGCTTTGGTATGGTTCAAGTCTTAAAGACATATTTTATAAATAAGTGGAAAATGGCTAATATCTCTCTCTTGAGATTAACTAGCTGTTATCTGCAGAAAAAAAACACCAACCAACACAAGCTCTTTTGACTTTGGGCTTTATCTTTCTTTTTAAAAGAACATGTTAATTCACTTATGTGCTAACGTGTAAGTCTCTAAAGGTTGAGTCGCGGCAGAAGGAAAAATTAATACTGTTCATTAAAAAAATACAAACCAACAAAACTTTTGAAGCCGAACTACGGCTGCTCTGATTCCTTAAAAGGGATACGTAGGCATTGGGGTAAGGCCTGGACGAGCACAATTTTTTTTAATTTTCCCTACATTATTTTCTTCTTCCTTTTGTGGCAGAAGTCCAATTCGGGAATTACCCTGAAGAAGGATATGTAGGTGAAATTAATTGGAGTACAAGAAAACTATTGGTGATTTCTTACCAAGGTCCAAGTTTTGCAAAGAAACCACTTGTTATTCCACGTGGAGAGCCAACCTTAACGAAAGTACCAGTAATAATACCAGTACTTTCAAAGAGTACAATGGTGATTAGGGGTTTATCTTCCATCCCATGTGAAAGTGATAAAGTTGAATTGTGGAGTTACAATACCACCGTCTATGTTAATGGTTTAAAGCAAGAATCTGAACCATCAACAAGACAAGAACCTGCAGTTAAAAATATAGCAGGGACATGGGGAATGACCCATAGTGGTCAGATATATGGTCCCGAACAAAAAAGGATAATACTGTGGTTCAAGATAAGGGAAAAGATGTGGCTAAAGCTAGTCTAGAGCTAACACCTCTGAGCAAAACTTTCACTGATCAAGAGGTTGGAGAACTCTTGAAAATGATCAAGAAGAGTGACTATAGGGTAGTGGACCAACTACACCAAACCCCAATTAATATTTCAATACTCTCATTACTGATCAATTCAGAGCCGCACCGAGAATCTCTGATGAAAATTCTAAGTTCTGCGCACATTGCAAAGGAGATCACGGTAAATTAATTTGATGGAGTCGTAGACAATCTAACATCAGGTTCACGCCTAGGCTTCAATGACAATGAGTTACCTCCACAATGCAGATCTCACAACAAGGCATTTCACATTTCAATCCAGATAGGATCAACCAGCCTATCCAGAGTACTCATGGATATTGGTTCTTCCCTAAACGTGCTACCAAAAGCCAACCTAATGAGGTTAACAATGGACGACATTGTGATAAGACCAAGTTCTATGGTGGTAAAAACTTTTGATTATTCTCAAAGTAGTGTGTTTGGAGAGGTGGATCTCCCAGTAAAGATTGGTCCGCATATGTTCTACATCACCTTTCAGGTAATGGATATAAAAGCGCCATATACTTGCTTTCTCGGGCGACCTTGGATTTACGCTGTAGGAGTTGTCACCTCAACCCTGAATAAAAAATTGAAGTTCCTCGTCAAAGGAAATATGGTGATAATTGAATGAGAAGAAGATATCTTTGTAAGTAATTTGGAGTCCTACATATATATTAATGTGGAAGAAAATTACATAGAGACGTCGTTCCAAGTCTTGGAAGTGGATACTGTAACACCCCAATTCTACCCAACGGTATTTATAATAAAATCAGAGTAATAAAATTCCAAACATAAATCGAGGCATCACATATTCATGGTTTTTCACTTTGCATTTTAATGCAACAACACAACAATCAAAAGTCGGATATATCGATCACATCATCATATATCATGTAAGCATATAATTATGCACAAGGCAGCGGAATCCATCAACGTTATACCATACAAGGCATATACATCTCCAAAATAAAAATATCATGTTATGAACATAAACATGTCAAAATGAAACATATTCCACATATACAACAATAGGATATACATGTATGCTATCCTAAACAGAATAGTCAAAAGCGCCCCATTCCCGAGTATTACGCTAATAAGAGCAGAGGCGACACAAAAAGACTCGAGCTAATCCATTCATCCACGAGGATCACCTGCACGTTACCAGTATAAAGGCAACGACGAAACAAGTAAAGGGTGAGATAATTCAATCATATAAATAAAGGAATGATAAATAATATATAGTTTTTGAGTTATTAAAGAATACAGTAATAAATATTATCCAACATACATTCCAATCTCACACCTTCATTTACCAAAGTAATTCTCCTATTCAACACCATAACCTCATCATAAAATCAATCACAATCAATGCATCGCACAATCATTCAACAACATTAACAACATAAACCTGACGACAACACAATGAATATAAATGTGACTCGACAATGTTTATGCATGTGGTACCCGAGGCTACAACCCCCCTTCGCTATTTCCCGTAATTAGAGGCCATCATCATCATTTTCCATTAAGGCCGAGGCTACAACCCTCTTCACTTATGCTGACATATGTGACTCCATGTACATGACTCACATATTCAACAACAACAACAATCAACCACAACATCATTGGCATAAGCCTTCAACAACTCGTTTACCCAACACCAAGGTAAAACGATCAACAACAACATATTTTGCATTATGCAAATCATCAACAACAATTCATCAATCGCCAAAATCATGCATTCAATTAATAGAAGCATATCAACAATATTCATGATTTAATTAATTTCGGATATGAATTAATATTCACCAAAAATATACTCTTCATAAAAAAATCATCCCAAAATAATCGGCATTAATAATATTATTCACATCACAACCGAGTCGCCGAAACGCAACTCGAACCGACTAATTCGGACCCGTTTCTATCATTTACTAGTTATCCGAATTACCGGTTAAAACCAATATAATTAACTTTATAAAATAATAATTCATTTCATAATATAAAGTTTCTGTTATAAAATGTAGCCGAAATATTTTATGTAACTGTTAATAAAACTAACTGGTACAAAGAAGTATTGTTATCTGGTGTAGAATTAAAGCCTCTGATATAATGTTTCTTCTAAGAATACTACTAATAAGCTAGGAAACAGAAGCAATCTACATAGTATACTACTTACCAAAAGATTATATTAAAAGAGATACTTAAATGGTCTATATCAATTCTCAAATGACCACGTTAATACTCCACCTAACCATACTTTAGATCTAATGACTCCTGATATTTAAGAAAATCTCATTTTTATTCTTTATGTCATTTTCTTCCAATACTCGTGATTTATTTACAATAATTGATACTCAATTTTACATGTTACATATCAACTATTGTATTTCACAAATATAATAAATATTCACATAACCCAAATTCCCAAATTTAATGAAATTTTTCCTCAAAGCTACAACTGAACTAGAACTCACAAAACACCAATCAATATATTTTCCATAACACCATCAAATACCCAATCAATCCAAGAAAAATATCAAGAATCACTCATAACCCAAACTCATATAAAGCCTATCATTAATCTATTTATAGGATAGAAATTATCAAACCCCTTACCTCTAGTTCTTGATTTTTAGATAAATTTCCTTTTGATTTTTCCTTTTCAAAACACCAACCCTAGCTTTTCTGGTTTTGCTCTTCTCTCTTCCTCACCTACCAAGTGCCTCTTTTCTCTCTTTGGCTTATTTTGTTTCCTGATAGCATTACCTTTCCTATTCTTCCTTTTTCTCTAATAAACTAAAACTACACACCACCACCCACTTTGTACTTATTTTAATAAAACAAATAATACACTTAGTTTCTATTTTATTTTACTGATACCTCTATGTTACTACTTATGCCTTGGTTTGGTTACTCAAAAATAATAAAACACAACTTAACCAAATAAGCCCAAATAAAAAAATATCGGTCTGAATAAATAAATACCGGACCGAACAAAATAGTTACCAGTCCGAATAAATATCGCCGAATATATTAATAATTATACCTATTAAAATATAGTATTATCACGAAAGAATTAATAACCGATAATTTGAAAATAATAATATAAATATGATATTTAATAAATCGAGGCGTTACAGATACAGTGGTTTCACTTCCAGTAGAGAAAATCTCAAAACCTGGAACCCTTATGGCATCATTGATAGATTTACAAACGGATGTGGAGGATCGAACATCTAAAGGTTGGGGAAAACTTGTGGAGATACCTGAGAAGAAAGATCATTTTGGTTTAGGCTATAAACTGTCAAAGGCTACGCAGAAAGGCAAAAGGCAATTTCCCCCCATCTAGGAAACCTTCGTCAGTAAAGGAGAAGAGCATGGTGGACAAGTGTCGATGTTATCCAATGGAAGCAACGACAAAGGAGAATCCAACTTCATCTGTGAATGTGCTCCGGGAAAAGAACTCAAGAAATGGACAACTGTGGAGATTCCAAAGATTTTTTTCTTTCCAAAGTAATTTTTCTATTTTAAAAAGAACACTTTTCACGCCCGAGGCATAGGGGTAGCTTTTAAGGGCCTCCCATTTATTTTCAAACAATATTTTAAATTAATAAGAGTTATGTTTTGCATTCAACTAAGATCCTTGTTTTTCTCTTGTATTTTTCTCCGTTATTTTCAAATGGAAATGCTTTTTCTTCATATACATTTTATAATTCATATTCTAGAAAGAGCACTAAAACATGATAAAATGTGCAGATCTACATCTAAACTCATCGATAATGATACTGCTACGACCCTATATGATTTTGATGCACCAATTAACCAAACTGAAAAGTAAGATGAGGAAGATCTTGAACTATCCGAAGAACTGGCGAGGGTATTAGATAAAAATGATATAATATACAACTATACCAAGAATCTATTGAGATCGCCAACCTTGGGACAAAAAAATATCCAAAAGAGATCAAGATAGGTGCAAACTTGGAGGAAAACGTCAAAGAAAGGCTGATCAAGATTTTGCATGAGTACGTGGATATATTTGCCTGCTTATAGAGATATGCCGAAAATGGATACAAATATTATGGTGACAAGATTCGTGAAGAGATCCTTAAACAATTTGATGCAGGGCTCTTAGCTGTGTGTTGTACCCCAAATTTTGACCTAAGATACCATCTCCCATCTACATCATTACATTACAAGTGTTTTGATCTATTGATTTTAAAAATTCACAACTTTTTCGAGTCGAGAGCTATTTATTTCTGAATACTAAATTTATTAATCGATTCATGCTAAAACAATGTTTATTAATTATTTATTATCTTAAATTTAAATAATTGGAATTTATTTTCAGTTATTACATAATTTAAAGATTTATGAATAATATAATAAATATTTGAAAAAAGTTCATTAATTGGTCAGTAATGATTATTTAATTATTTATCATTCTAAGTTAAATAATTGAAATTCTATTTTTAATTATTATAATTTAGAAAATTATGAATAATGAATTAAATAATTGAAACTATTAATTGACCAATGATATTTATTTATTTGTTTATTATTCTGAATTTAAGTAATTGAAATTTATTTTCAATTATTATACAATTTAAAGAATTATAAACGATAAAATAAATAATTAGAGAGAAAGAAGGAATTAATTGGCAAATATTGGAATTTTATTCATTTTCTTCTAATTGTACAATTATTGTGTAAATACTGTATTTATTTACAACGAATTTACAATAATAATTTTACAAAGTTAAAATGAAATAAAAAAAAACTATTATGATGTTTTCTAATTCTAAATCTTCTATCCAATGCCTTTTTGTCTGCTCATTTGATTTTACCTGCAAAAACAATTAAAAGAAAAAATTAGGATTAAGCAGAAAATTATTTAGTGTTCATCATTAAAAGCAACGGCTGGAATCAGTTTACCCTTTTTTTTGCAAATCACGGGATTTCTCCCGGTTCACAAAAAAGGGAGGAATTTTTATTTTCATAAATGAATGCACAATTTTGAAACATGCACAAATTCATTTTATTTTTCAAAACTGCATAATTAAAAATTAATTGCATTTTTCAAAGTCCAATGCATATTTCAAAAATATACACAGCATACAAAAGTCCATGCATAATTTCAAAACAGCATATGCAAGACAAACAAAATACAACGTAAACATAACATGCCATGCACATAGAAGAGTCCAAAACAAATAGGCTCCATGCTGTGCCTTTGCAAGTCAAAGAAGTGTGCAATTCAAAACAAATATGCAAGTAATATATTCCATTTTCATCATGTTCCAGCACTATTGCAATTTCAGAAAAAAACAGTACACATCATTTTATGTATCAAATGGTACTTAAGAGAGAGAAGAGAGAAAGAAATTTGGTTTTGCAGGTTTTGGTTTAGGCAGGAATTAGAATACAGACAGAACAACAGCAAGGCAATAAGAAAAGGAGCATAGAAAGATTATCATTTGGATGTAACAGTATAGTATGCAGAGGCAAATATATTAAAAATATACCAAAGCCTTCAACGTAAACCTGAAGGCCAAAACTGTTATAACATAAGAAAATCACTTCAAAGAGAGATATACAATTTACCCCCAAGCCTTCAAAAAAAAAGAAGGAAAAATTGTCAAGATATACAAATTTTCTCAAAGTCACATACCAAAAACCACTTCAAAAGCCAGTTCAGAACCTGCTAAAAGACCTCCACCACAAAAACCAGAAACACATAACCATATCAAAAACCTTATGGCCTAACAACCTAAACCTGCCTACTGCTAAACCAGCATAACCCATAAGCCTGCATATAACCAAAACCTTATGGCCTAACAACCTAAACCTGCTACTGCAAAACCAAAACCTGCTACTGTATTACCAAACCAACATATGACTTGTAGAACACCTCAAAACCAAAACCGATTTCATAGCATCAAACAATATCAAACCTGTCAAGCCTCAACCATGGCCTAAAACCGTAAAACCATTACCAAAACTCAACCAACATGGCCTAAAACCATTAAAACCAGTAAAAGCATCATCAAACCTTAAACCTTGTCAAAATCGGAAAAGCCAAAAAACCAAATAATACGACTGTATCAATCAATGTCCAAACACACATAAAGCCTCAGATTATATCATCATAGGCAACCCAAATTCAGGCAGCAGAATCACAAACGCAAGAGGCAACAGAATCATAGCAAAAGAAGAAGAAAAAGGCAAATAACGTGGCAACAGTGATACGGGCAAGGAGAAGAAGAAGAAAAAGGTGTAACAAGAATACTCAAACCGGAGTCTCCAAGCAAGATCACAGCGCCTCCGCCGTCCTTCCTTGCCTTGGCCTCCTAGTCCCATCCAATCTCCCTCCTCCGTCTCCGCCTCAAGGTAGCATTTCTTTTTCTCTTTTACTTTCATAATACCTCCAACAAGCATAATAATGTGAACAAGAATCAGAAATGAACATAAATCACAACATGCATTGTAACGAAAAGCCACGAAATAAGAAAACGTTATACCGTAAAAATCCGTCGCTCCCTAACATTTTGCTGGAGGGAAGAGGAAAGTGAAGAACTGGTGGCCATGGCAAAGGACAGTAGCGAAGCAAGGCGACGAGGACGGTCAAAGAAGAAGATGGAATGGAGAAGACGAGCAAAGTGAGCGCCGCTCTGCCAAAACGTGAACCCTAATTCAACTAAACGAAGTGTTTAACCCCTAAGCAAATTATGAGATAATGCTTGGGCCTTAACTCTGCTTCCTGCCTTAAGCCCAACGATTCCTTATGCCCCCCCGTTTCTGCTTTCTTGATTGGGCCTTCTCAACCTTATAGCCCATATGTTTTGATTATGTTTCTACTCCTCTTATTTCTCAACACCTTTTTCTATTTTTGTCTCTTTAGCTTTTTTTAGAGAGTTTTAATTTAGTTAATTAATAGAACTTAATTAATAAGAGGTATATTTTAATTAAAACATTTTAATAATTGACCATTTTTTATTAATTTAAACCCTTAGGACTTAATTTGGTAATCTTAGTATCTTTTTAAAAAATTAGACTTAAGTTAGTAGCATTAAGTTTTAATTTAATTTAATCATTAAAAAATTCTTAAAGTAATACTTTTATTTATATTAAAAAAGACATAAAAATATTAAAACTCTAAAAAACGTAAAAAATAGAAGTTAAGAACTAAAAAAACATTCTTTTAATTAATTCCCTCACTTTAATTAATATTAAACAAAAATCCAAAAATGCATATTTACACCATTTGGTCATTTATTTAACTGTTGTTATTTAATCATTATCTGCATAATATTCTGTCAATTATTTCATCGTACTTGTTTATTCTGTTTACGTTTAAATCCAAAGGAAAAAACGATAAATTTGTTGACTTCATGTCCTCAAATCCAATCGCGCGAACATTCGCATTTCATTGAAAACTTAGGACAATTTTTCTCAAATATTCAATCTTTTCAAAACTTATACCCTTTTAAGCCAAAACTTCGACATTAGGTCGTCGCATCGTCAAAAAACCCGTCTGTACCCTATTTTGGCCAAAACGATTTTTTTCAAACGATCAATTTTAATAAACAGATATTTCAAAAGGTTCCTATAGAGTACTATAGATGCATTGGGTGCTAATACCTTCCCATTGTATAACCAACCCCCGAACCATATACCTCTTTTCAAAAACGCCTTGTATTACTTTTAAAAAAGTATTATTTTACATCACATATTTAGTGTTTTATTTCGCTCTTTTCCCTTTTCCTTTGGAAATAATAAAGCGCGGTGGTGACTCTTGCTTTTGTGAGGCGAATTAATCAATAATTCGATCTCCGATTTACCCCGCTACATTTTTTATCGCTACAGAATTGGCGACTCTGCTGGGGACAGGTTGACCTCTTGCTGGTCCATCCCTAAGTGGATTAAGCCTAATTTGTCTTATCTGTTTATTATTATTTGATTTGTTTGACTATGTGTTTAAATAGGGGTGTTTGGGTTTTTTTTTGCAAAGGACGAATCCTATACCCGGATTAAGTAACACTTAAGGAATAGGACGGGCGGTATAGTCATGTTAACTTTGAGGGAGTAATACCAAAGAAGGAGGCATGAGATCCCCCATTCAATGGAAGGCCCTCTTGAACTTAATATTTGTTTACCGAGTAATCGGGAAGACATTATTATTTTCGACCTAGGAGCCCGAGAAGTTGAGGACCGTAGAACCCTAACCCATCTTGGCCTTTTTAGGTGTAGCGCGGAGACTATAACGGAGTAATTCGGAAGTAGTTGTTACGCGATGCTACGCTCGGACGAGTTTCTCTTGAGAATATTGCTAATTACTGAGTAATCAAGACGTTGGTAATATCCGAAGGAGGAATGTAGACTCTGGGAACTCTTAGAACCTTGTCTTACAGGTGTGATTGAACCGTTAGTACATACCTTTGGGTGGGCTTTACCCTCGACTCCATGCTGAATGTTGAACCTTTGAACCCCATGTTTGCAAACTTGTGTGTGACTGTTGCATTATCATTCATCCATGCATTCATCAACATCTTTGTAAAAAACTTGTTTTTCAAGGAACTTCAGAATGATTTTTGCAGACATCTCAGGTTATTATGGAATTTGGAAGGAGAAACACTCGAAGCTTTAGTTTTAAGGAGCCCGAGATTGAAGAACTGAAGAGTATGATTCCGAAGATTGAGAGTCCGACGGATTTTCAGAGGAAGTATGGGTCCATTGTACCTCTCATGAAGCGCAAGATGAAGGAAGGCATCCTCAACACGTTGGTTCAATTCTACGATCCTTTGTACCGATGTTTCACCTTTCCGGATTACCAGTTGATGCCCACCTTAGAAGAGTATTCCTACATACTTGGTTTACTGATCACCAACCGTGTTCCTTTTTCTGGATTAGAAGAGGAGCCCAAATCTCACGAGATAACAACCATCACCCACTTGAAGAAGTCAGAGATAGAGGAGAACATGACTACAAAAGGGGGAATCCGAGGCTTGTCTGCGCCGTTTTTGTTGAGGAAAGCTCGTCATTTTGCTGAGATAAAGGATACTGTTGCCTTTGAAGACGTGTTTTCTTTACTCGCGTATGGTCTATTCTTGTTCCCTAACGTTGATAAGTTTGTGGATATCAACGCCATCAGAATTTTCCTAATTGGAAATCCGGTCCCTACGCTGCTAGGAGATACCTACTACTCCATCCATCTTCGAAACTCTTATCAAGGAGGAATGATTATTTGTTGTGCACCGTTGTTGTATCAGTGGTATGTTTCGCATCTACCTGGGTCTGATGTTTTCTGGGATCTCGAGAAAGAACAGCGTTGGGCACCAAAGATTATGGCTCTCACTCATTTCGAGATTGACTGGTATAATCGAGTTTACTACGACGTGAAGATCATCGATAGCTGTGGTGCTTTTCCTAACGTGCCTCTTCTCGGTACGAGAGGTGGAATCAATTATAACCCTGTTCTCGCGCGCCGTCAGTTTGGATACCCGATGAGGGACAAGCCAAACAACATCCATATGAGTGGTTTCTTTCTACAGGAAGGACAAGATCATCAGGCAGCTAAGAGGGAGATCGAAGGAGCTTGGCGCCACATCCACAGGAAAGGGAGAGACATGTTAGGACAGAGAGGTGCCATTTCTTTGGAGCCTTACCTATAGTGGGTCCGTGCTAGGGCTTGTGCTCTCAAGATGCCCTATAAACTTGAGAAACCTTTATTCCCTGCCATTGCACCATCATCTGTTGTTATCCCTGTCGCGAATATAGGAGAATACCAAGGAAATCTGGCTAGGATGAAGTCCGAGAGGGATGCTTGGAAAGAAAAGTACCATATGTCTGAATATGAGAATCGAGTCCTGACTCGACAGCTAAAGGAAAAGGAGGAGTTGCTGTTTATTCAAGACGGCTGGTTCATTGATCACGATGAGAAGCTTCATCAAAAGGATGCTTTGCTGAAGAAGTATGCTGGTGAGAGGAAGAGAAAGAAGGAAGGTTCGGTAAGCGTGGCTCTCGTTCCTAACCCACAGAAGGAAGTCATTGATCGACTGGTAGCTGAGAAGAAAGAGATGGAAGACTTTTATGAAGAGAAGATCAAGAAGCTCCGGTTACAGTTGGTGTTTGGTCCTTCATCTGAGGATTCTGAGTGACCTTTAGCTTTTCGTTTTATTTTACTGATGTCATTTTGTAAAACTATGTAAAAGGGCTTCATGCTCCGAAGTTGTAATTTATTGCTTTATTATGGGCTTCATGCTCCAAAGTTGTAATTTATTGCTTTATTTTAGACTTCATGTTTTAAAATTGTAATTTATCGCCTTATTATGGATTCCATGTTTCGGAGTTGTAATTTACTGCTTTTATTATTGGGTTGTTATCCCAAAGTTGTAATTTACTGTTTTGATATGCCAAAATTGTAAGTTGTAAGTTACCGCTTTCGGTTAATGGATTGAGTTTTGTTGTTCCAAGTTCCTTTACCATTGATGTGTGCAAAATTATAAAAGTTCCTTGAAAAACTTTTAAAAATGGACCATCATTTGCATCGCACATCATGCATCATTCAACATTTCACTTCACATGTTTTCTAGAGTCTTATCCTTGTTCTTTTTCCACTCCCCAAGGTTGTCAAGTTGTCTCACCGATACGACACTCGAGCCAATCGTCAGAGGAAAATGGAAGATTTGGAACAGGAAAATCATGAGCTTCGTGGGGAAGTTGCTACACTTCGTGTCGAGATGGAAAAGTTAACTGCGTTAGTGGAAACTTTGGTGGCTGTTCAGAATCAGCCATCGACTACAGCTGCCGAGATTCAGACTTCAACTCCAGTGGTTTCCAAGATTGTCACCGTTCCTGCATCCGTGACTCAAATCAACTCCCCGCTTCAACATCAGATGCCGAAAGGTTTTCCGTGGGGAATGCCTTACAACTTTGTGCCAGAGGGGTATCAGCCTGCCGTACAACCTTTATTTCAACCTGCTTTGTCTCTTCCTCAACCAGAGACAACTGCCATGCCTCCAGTAATTCCGTCTGTGACACCTTTTCCGCAACCTATTATGACAACCGTTGCTCCTGTGGTCCCCTCCGTGCCATACTTGAATGAACCTACTTACCCTGCCGAGCCTGCTGAAAGTTTGGGTCTTTTTGATAGAATGGAAGAGTTTCAGGATCAGTTCCAGGAAATGCAGAAGGAGCTTAGAGCGTTAAAGGGGAAGGATTTGTTTGGGAAGAATACGTATGACCTTTGTTTAGTTCCAAATGTCAAGATTCCAGCAAAATTCAAAGTGCCAGACTTTGAGAGATATAAGGGTGATTCGTGTCCTAGAAGTCATTTGACAATGTACGTGAGAAAGATGTCTACGTATTCCGATGATCATGACTTGTTGATTCATTATTTTCAAGATAGTTTGACGGGTGCTGCTCTAAAGTGGTATATGGGTTTAGACAGTATTCGGATCCGCAACTTCAACGATCTTAGCGAAGCTTTTGTTCACCAGTATAAGTACAACGTTGACATGGCACCGGACAGGGATCAACTCCGGGCGATGTCGCAGAGAGACCGAGAATCTTTTAAGGAATACGCCCAGAGGTGGCGTGAAATCGCTGCTCAAATCTATCCACCTCTTGAGGAGAAAGAGATGACGAAGATATTTTTGAAGACTTTAGGTTCCTTTTACTATGAAAGAATGATCGCCAGCGCACCCAGTGACTTCACCGAAATGGTAAGCATGGGCATGCGGTTAGAGGAAGGGATTCGTGAAGGGCGTTTGGTTAAAGAAGGAAGTCCGTCTAGCAGTACTAAGAAGTTTGGAAGTGTTTTCCCGAAAAGAAAAGAGCAGGATGTCAGCGTTTTGTTCCCAGGTAGACCTAGGAGAGGTTACTCTCACATTGCGGCAGTCACTCCGGCTGTCCGCCCAGCTTTGATGACCCCAGCTCATCAAACTCCACCAACTCAACAACGGCCATTTCAGCAACAGCCTCGACAACAGGCTTATCCATTCAACAATCAGAACTGTTCACCCAGAAAACCGCAGTTCGATGCCATTCCTATGACTTATACTGAATTATTCCCTGCTCTTATCAGAAAGAATCTAATAACGACAAAGCCTCCTCCTGTCGCCCCGAATAGTACTTCTCCGTGGTACAAGGCGGATCAGTTTTGTGAGTATCATCAAGGGTCGCCGGGGCACAACCTTGAGAATTGTTTTGCTTTGAAGGCGGACGTGAAGAGATTGATTAAGAATGGTATCTTGTCTTTCAAGGATGTTAATCCAAATGTTAGAGATAATCCTTTGCCTCGACATGGGGCAGCTTCAGTGAATGTGGTGGAAGGTTGTCCGGGAAAGTTTCGAGTTTTTCAAGTTGAACACATAAGAGAATCGTTGATCAGGTTACATCAGAGTTTGAGAAGACTTGCCTTTGTTAGACATCAGCATGATTATGATGTTTGTGAATTTTGTTCAAGAGAGGTTGATTGTCCTATTGTGAAGGAAGATATTCAGAAGTTGCTAGACCAGAGAGTTATCACTATTACGTATGACAGAAATCCGGAGGATGAAGTGAATGTTATCATACCATAATTCAATCTGCCTGAATCAGTAGAGATTGCTTACGACAGTCAGACTGCACCTGTTGATCCTTTGATTATTTACCCACCTGGTCCTGTGCCTTACAACTCAGACCAAGCTGTACCGTATAAGTATAATGCCACAATGATTGAGAATGGGGTAGAAGTCCCTATACCAACAAGACCGTCTTTTGTTAACATTGCTGATGTGAGTAGAGTTACGAGAAGTGGACGTGTTTTTGCAGCAGTACCTTTGAAGAGACCAGAAGTTCAAGTTAGGAGGCCCATATCGGCGGAGATTCCAGTGAGAAATGTTGAACCAAGGGTTGAGATAGGCCGACCCAGTGAACCTATCCCTCACCCTGAGGATGATGAGATTCTGAAGCTTATCAAGAGAAGTGAATATAAGATTGTGGACCGACTTTTGCAAACACCTTCCAAGATTTCTTTGCTTGCTTTACTGAGAGATTCTGGTGCCCATAGAGAAGCTTTGATGAAGGTCTTGGACCAGGCGTTCGTGGATCATGATGTGACGGTTGACCAATTTGATGGAATTGTGGGGAATATTACCTCGTGTAACAATCTTGGTTTCAGTGATGAAGAGCTCCCAGAGGAAGGGAGGAACCATAATATGGCTTTGCATATCTCAGTAAGTTGCGGAAATGATACCTTATCAAGTGTGTTGGTGGATACAGGTTCGTCGTTGAATGTGATGCCCAAAACTATATTATCTCGGCTCTCATATCTAGGTGCTCCCATGAGACCTAGTGGAGTAATTGTTAAAGCGTTTGATGGTTCTAGGAAGACAGTCATTGGTGAAGTGGATCTTCCTATAGTGATTGGTCCCCACACTTTTCAAATCACTTTCCAAGTGATGGATATTCGTGCTGCCTACAGTTGCTTATTGGGTCGTCCCTGGATCCATGATGCCGGGGCAGTCACCTCTACGCTCCATCAGAGACTAAAGTTTGTAAGGCATGGGAAGCTAGTGATGATTGGGGGAGAACAAGCTATGGTGGTAAGCCATTTATCATCATTCTCTTTTATTGATGCGGACGAGGATGTTGGAACCCAGTTCCAAGGTCTTTCTGTTGCTAAGAACACAGTGAAGAAGCAAGGGGCATCCATCTCTTCTTTTGAGGATGCACGGCGAGTGGTGGAAAGTGGTTCGGCCGAAGGATGGGGCCAGGTGTTGACGTTACCCGAGAATAAGTCTGGGGAATATCTGGGTTTTCATCCAGTGTCTACAAGAGTCAAGAAGGAAGTGGTTGTTCGTCCAATTCAAGAGGTTTTCCGAAGTGCATGTTTTATACATCCTGAGGTTGATGCTATCATAGAAGATGATTCCGAGGAAGATTTGCCCGTTTTTGTGACGCCTGGATTGGCTTGCCAAAACTGGATAGTTGTTGATGTTCCTGTTGTTATGCACATTTCCGAGTAATTTTCTGTTTTGTTTTTTGAAAAAAATTCGCTCTGCCCAAGGCGAAAGAGAAATGTCTGGGCTCCTTGTTTCAAATATTTCCCTTTAATGAATAAAAATGTTATTTTGTCCACTACTGTTTCATTTTTCACTTTTTCGGGGAAATAGTAATGAAAATTAATTAATAACCTTTTGTTTTATTTGCACAAATCGATTTCTAAAATAAAGCATAATCATATGTGCAGATTAATCCATGACTTAACCATCGAAAACAATGATCCTATGCCCTCTCCCAACTTTGAATTCCCTGTGTTCAGAGCCGAAGAAGAGGATGACGAAGAGATTCTTGTTGAGATTTCCCGTTTGCTTGAGCATGATGAGAATGTCATTCCACCATTTGAAGAACCTTTAGAGTTGGTCAACTTGGGTGATGAAGAAGTTAGAAAGGAAGTCAAAGTCGGAGCATTGCTTATCCCGGAAGTTAAGGAGAAGATGTTGGAGCTTCTCAAAGAGTATGTTGATGTGTTTGCTTGGTCCTACCAAGATATGCCAGGTTTGGACAATGACATTGTGGAGCATCGTTTACCGTTGAGACCTGAGTGTCCGCCGATCAAGCAGAAGTTGAGAAGGACTCGTCCCGACATGGCTGACAAGATCAAAGAGGAGGTTCAGAAACAGATCAATGCAGGTTTCCTTGTTACATCGGTCTATCCTCAGTGGTTAGCCAACATAGTGCCTGTTGCAAAGAAAGATGGCAAAGTTCAGATGTGTGTAGACTACAGAGATCTGAATAGAGCTAGTCCGAAGGATGACTTCCCATTACATCATATTGACGTATTGGTCGACAGTACCGCCAAGTTCAAAGTCTTTTCTTTCATGGATGGTTTTTCTGGTTACAACCAAATCAATATGGCACCGAAAGATATGGAGAAGACCGCTTTCATTACACCTTGGGGAACTTTCTGTTATCAGGTTATGCCGTTTGGTTTGAGGAATGCTGGCGCAACATACCAAAGGGCCATGACTGCTTTGTTCCATGACATGATGCATAAGGAGATCGAAGTGTATGTGGATGACATGATTGCCAAATCGCAGACTGAGGAGGATCATTTGGAACATTTGTTGAAGTTATTTCAGCGGTTGAGAAAGTATAAACTCCGTCTGAATCCCAACAAGTGCACTTTTGGTGTTCGTTCTGGAAGACTTCTGGGTTTCATTATCAGTCAGAAAGGTATTGAGGTAGATCCTGATAAAGTCAAAGCTATTCGAGAAATGCCCGCACCCAAGACGGAAAAACAAGTAAGAGGATTCCTCGGGAGACTGAACTATATCTCTAGATTTATATCTCATATGACTGCTACCTGTGGGCCGATTTTCAAGCTTCTCCGAAAGAACCAAGGATGTGTGTGGACAGAAGATTGTCAGAGAGCTTTTGACAGCATCAAAGAATATTTGCTTGAACCTCCCATTTTGATTCCTCCGGTGGAAGGAAGACCTCTGATTATGTACCTGACTATATTGGAAGATTCCATGGGATGTGTGCTTGGTCAACAAGATGAGACTGGAAGAAAGGAACATGCTGTATATTATCTGAGTAAGAAATTCACAGACTGTGAGTCTCGTTACTCCTTGCTTGAGAAAACCTGTTGTGCTTTAGCTTGGGCTGCTCATCGTCTGCGCCAATATATGATTAACCACACCACTTGGTTGATCTCCAAAATGGATCCGATCAAGTATATCTTTGAGAAGCCCGCCTTATCTGGAAGGATAGCCCGTTGGAAGATGTTGTTATCTGAATATGACATTGAGTATCACACTCAAAAAGCAATCAAAGGAAGTATTTTAGCCGATCATTTGGCTCACCAACCAATTGACGATTATCAACCCATCAAGTTTGATTTCCCAGATGAAGATGTTATGTACTTGAAAGCTAAAGATTGTGAAGAGCCGTTACCTGAAGAAGGACCTGATCCTGAATCCCATTGGGGTTTAATATTTGACGGAGCTGTGAACTCTTATGGAAATGGAATTGGGGCAATCGTCGTCACTCCCCGAGGTACTCATATCCCATTCACGGCGAGATTGAAGTTTGATTGCACGAACAACATGGCTGAGTACGAGGCGTGTATTATGGGTCTCGAAGAAGCAGTGGATCTAAGGATTAAGATTCTTGATATTTACGGAGATTCGGCATTGGTAATTAATCAGATCAAAGGAGAATGGGAGACTTGTCATCCTGGTTTGATCCCTTACAGAGACTATGCTAGAAGATTGTTGACCTTCTTCAACAAGGTGGAATTACATCATATCCCTAGAGTTGAGAACCAAATGGCTGATGCTTTGGCTACTTTGTCTTCAATGTTTCAAGTGAATACTTGGAACGATGTGCCTACAATCAGAGTTATGCGCCTTGATAGACCTGCTCATGTGTTCTCCGTAGAAGAGATTACCGACGACAAACCGTGGTTCTATGACATTAAATGTGTTCTTCAAACTCAAGAGTATCCTCCTGGGGCATCCAATAAAGATAGGAAGACGTTGAGAAGATTAGCAAGCAGTTTCTTCCTCAATGAAGACGTTTTGTATAAGAGGAATTACGACATGGTCTTGCTCAGATGTGTAGACAGACGTGAAGCAGACATGCTGATGCAAGAAGTACATGAAGGATCCTTTGGCACTCATGCCAACGGACATGCAATGGCTAGAAAGATGTTGAGAGCTGGTTACTATTGGATGACAATGGAATCTGATTGCTGCAAATATGTGAAGAAATGTCATAAATGCCAGATTTATGCGGACAAGATACATGTGCCACCGACCCTCCTCAACGCTATCTCTTCACCTTGGCCTTTCTCTATGTGGGGCATTGATATGATTGGAATGATTGAACCCAAAGCTTCAAATGGTCATCGTTTCATCTTGGTAGCGATCGATTATTTTACTAAGTGGGTGGAAGCAGCATCTTACGCTAATGTAACCGGACAGGTGGTAGTCAGATTTATCAAGAATCAAATCATTTGTCGATACGGTATCCCGAGCAAGATCATCACTGATAATGGTTCAAATTTGAATAACAAGATGATGAGAGAGCTTTGTGAAGAGTTCAAAATCGAACATCATAATTCTTCTCCTTACAGACCGAAGATGAATGGGGCTGTTGAAGCTGCTAACAAGAACATCAAGAAGATTGTCCAGAAGATGGTGGTAACTTATAAAGATTGGCATGAAATGCTTCCGTTTTCTCTGCATGGATACCGTACTTCAGTTCGAACTTCAACAGGCGCAACCCCATTTTCCCTAGTTTATGGTATGGAAGCTGTACTCCCCGTGGAGGTTGAGATTCCGTCTCTGAGAGTGTTGATGGAAGCTAAACTTTCTGAGGCTGAATGGTGTAAAAGTAGGTATGATCAGTTGAATTTAATTGAAGAGAAGAGATTGACAGCTTTGTGTCACGGTCAATTGTATCAGCAGAGAATGAAGAAGGCTTTTGATAAAAAGGTTCGACCGTGCGAGTTCAGAGAAGGTGACCTTATGCTCAAGAAGATATTATCTTTCCAACCTGATTCCAGAGGCAAGTGGGCTCCGAATTATGAAGGACCGTATGTTGTTAAGAAAGTCTTCTCTGGAGGTGCTTTGATTCTCACCAATATGGACGGTGACGAGCTCCCGCGTCCCATGAACGCCGATGCAGTCAAGAAGTATTTCGCTTAGGCAAGCTTTTGGTCAGACCAGTCTTGGCATTTGAGCACATTTTGGAATTCGAAGTTGTTAGGGAGAATAGCGATCATTGTTTTCGTGTAACCTTTTTCTTTCATGTACTATTCCCCACACTTTTGTAAATCGATTGGAGTCGCGTTGTTAGCGAACTACCATCTTATTAATGAAATTTGAGCATTTACCTTTTGTGGGCAAAATTTTAATTTTTACGGCAATATTTGAAACAAAGTATTTTAAAATATTCTTATTTTTAAAATGTGTCGTGAATAACGAAAGGAATATTAACAGTCGTTCCGAGGATGGTCAGGCCATGAAATGCAAAACAGTACAATATTTTATCCTTGCATGTTGAGCTTGTTTTCTTTCAAAACCGTCATGAAGTGTTGGTTGTGTACACTCTTGGTTCTGGTGGTGCTAAGTTTGGTGACTCCCCAGTTGTTCCAGTTAAGTGTTGTTTTGGCTACCTTTGTTTGGGAGATTTTGAAGTGCGGTACGCTTCGTCTCATGCCAGTGGTCTATTGGTGTTAGAAGATTGGATTTGGATACTTTTCTCCTCAGAAGATTTGAGCCTTGTAGCGTGTTACGCTCCGACGTTGCAGTGTGGTTCCAGTTCCAGTTATTTTCCGTCTTTTTCAAGATTGACCGAGTATATATCTTTTGTGACATCTTATCGTCTTCAGGATATTCCTTCTGTTCGTTTTGTCAGCACAACATTCATTTATTCATTCACACTTATATCACGCATACATATTCACGTTTGCCATCGATTTTGGGGTTGTACTTTGTTTATTCAAATAATGTACATGTTTCTTTCCAAGTAGAAGGTTAGCTTAGGCAGAAAATGTGCTTCCTTTCTAAATTCCCCGACTGAGCTAATCCTCGTGGATGATTTTTGATTTAGTTTGCCTTGTCCATTTCTGGGTAGGATGAATTCCCCAATCGAGTTACTTTCTCATTGGGTGGAATCGTGTTTGACTGTTTTCCCTCTAGTTTATTCCTGGTTGAAGTTGTTGTCTCTGGAATAGGCTATCTCATGATTTTCCCCAGTGAAATTGCGACCTAGACAGATGGTGCATTTATTTTGCACAATTGAGTATGTTATCTCCTCGGGAAGGATTGATTCATGATTCTCTTTGACGAAGATTTATTTCTCTGCCAGTGTCATCGCAAGTTCCTTCTGAGTTATTTTCGGGAAACGACAAGCGGCAGCTCTTCATGAGAAACTTGTGCGTTATTATCTTGTGGAACACGACAAGCGGCAGCTCTTCACGAGCAACTTGTGCGTTGTTATTATTTTTGGAAGACGACAAGCGGCAGCTCTTCACGAGCAACTTGTGCGTTATTATTATTTTTGGAAAACGACAAGCGGCAGCTCTTCACGAGCAACTTGTACGTCATTTTATCTTGTGGAAAACGACAAGCGACAGCTCTTCACGAGCAACTTGTGCATTATTGTCTTTGGAAAACAGCAAGTGGCAGCTTCTTTATTTGAGCAGCTTGTATGTCATTGGTATTTTCTTTGGACGACAGCAAGTGGCAGCCTCTTTATTTGAGCAGCTTGTATGTCATTGGTATTTTCTTTGGACGACAGCAAGTGGCAGCCTCTTTATTTGAGCAGCTTGTATGTCGTTGGTATTCTCTTTGGACGACAGCAAGTGGCGGTCTCCTTATTTTGAGCAGCTTGTACGTTATCGGTATTTTCTTTGGACGACAGCAAGTGGCAGTTTCTTTATTTGAACAACTTGCATACCTACAATATTATTTCAGCATTTATGGGTATATCTCCGGAAACCTCACAGAGAAGCTTGTCATGAATCTTTACCCTCAGAAGTCGGTAATCTGTTATCAGCAAATTTGATACTCTCTGACTATCATTGACCTTGGGTTGCGAACTCATTGTTTTGGGTCAATAATCTGTTTTATGGCCTATGCAAGATGCTTTCTTCATTAGGGTCAGAGGTCGTATTCCCTCAATTTTATTCGCTGTCAAGAGTCTGTCGTTTGAAGTCGATAGCTTGTTTCCCCAGTAATGTATAATCCATGTCTCTGTGTTTTGTTGGTGTTCGATTCCTCCAACATTGTCTTGTTTCATACAATATCTTTCTCTGTGAATTCAATCACTGCATTCATATCAAACATAATGACGGCATCTTAGGACAAAATTTGCGTAATTATGTATTTAAGTACCTTCAATCTCGTCGAAACGAAGATTTCAATCTTCATATCTCCGGATAGAAGAAACTTAAATAGGGGCAGCTGTTGTACCCCAAATTTTGACCTAAGATACCATCTCCCATCTACATCATTACATTACAAGTGTTTTGATCTATTGATTTTAAAAATTCACAACTTTTTTGAGTCGAGAGCTATTTATTTCTGAACACTAAATTTATTAATCGATTCATGCTAAAACAATGTTTATTAATTATTTATTATCTTAAATTTAAATAATTGGAATTTATTTTCAGTTATTACATAATTTAAAGATTTATGAATAATATAATAAATATTTGAAAAAAGTTCATTAATTGGTCAGTAATGATTATTTAATTATTTATCATTCTAAGTTAAATAATTGAAATTCTATTTTTAATTATTATAATTTAGAAAATTATGAATAATAAATTAAATAATTGAAACTATTAATTGATCAATGATATTTATTTATTTGTTTATTATTCTGAATTTAAGTAATTGAAATTTATTTTCAATTATTATAAAATTTAAAGAATTATAAACGATAAAATAAATAATTAGAGAGAAAGAAGGAATTAATTGGCAAATATTGGAATTTTATTCATTTTCTTCTAATTGTACAATTATTATGTAAATACTGTATTTATTTACAACGAATTTACAATAATAATTTTACAAAGTTAAAATGAAATAAAAAAAAACTATTCTGATGTTTTCTAATTCTAAATCTTCTATCCAATGCCTTTTTGTCTGCTCATTTGATTTTACCTGCAAAAATAATTAAAAGAAAAAATTAGGATTAAGCAGAAAATTATTTAGTGTTCATCATTAAAAGCAACGGCTGGAATCAGTTTACCCTTTTTTTTGCAAATCACGGGATTTCTCCCGGTTCACAAAAAAGGGAGGAATTTTTATTTTCATAAATGAATGCACAATTTTGAAACATGCACAAATTCATTTTATTTTTCAAAATTGCATAATTAAAATTTAATTGCATTTTTCAAAGTCCAATGCATATTTCAAAAATATACACAGCATACAAAAGTCCATGCATAATTTCAAAACAGCATATGCAAGACAAACAAAATGCAACGTAAACATAACATGCCATGCACATAGAAGAGTTCAAAACAAATAGGCTCCATGCTGTGCCTTTGCAAGTCAAATAAGTGTGCAATTCAAAACAAATAG
The DNA here is from genome assembly GCA_948472305.1 of Vicia faba. Classification (NCBI taxonomy): domain Eukaryota; kingdom Viridiplantae; phylum Streptophyta; class Magnoliopsida; order Fabales; family Fabaceae; genus Vicia; species Vicia faba. Next base: position 149,045,867 of record OX451739.1, on the reverse strand, counting down.
GCAAGTAATATATTCCATTTTCATCATGTTCCAGCACTGTTGCAATTTCAGAAAAAAACAGTACACATCATTTTATGTATCAAATGGTACTTAAGAGAGAGAAGAGAGAAAGAAATTTGGTTTTGCAGGTTTTGGTTTAGGCAGGAATTAGAATACAGACAGAACAACAGTAAGGCAATAAGAAAAGGAGCATAGAAAGATTACCATTTGGATCTAACAGTATAGTATGCAGAGGCAAATATATTAAAAATATACCAAAGCCTTCAACGTAAACCTGAAGGCCAAAACTGTTATAACATAAGAAAATCACTTCAAAGAGAGATATACAATTTACCCCCAAGCCTTCAAAAAAAAAGAAGGAAAAATTGTCAAGATATACAAATTTTCTCAAAGTCACATACCAAAAACCACTTCAAAAGCCAGTTCAGAACCTGCTAAAAGACCTCCACCACAAAAACCAGAAACACATAACCATATCAAAAACCTTATGGCCTAACAACCTAAACCTGCCTACTGCTAAACCAGCATAACCCATAAGCCTGCATATAACCAAAACCTTATGGCCTAACAACCTAAACCTGCTACTGCAAAACCAAAACCTGCTACTGTATTACCAAACCAACATATGACTTGTAGAACGCCTCAAAACCAAAACCGATTTCATAGCATCAAACAATATCAAACCTGTCAAGCCTCAACCATGGCCTAAAACCGTAAAACCATTACCAAAACTCAACCAACATGGCCTAAAACCATTAAAACCAGTAAAAGCATCATCAAACCTTAAACCTTGTCAAAACTGGAAAAGCCAAAAAACCAAATAATACGACTGTATCAATCAATGTCCAAACACACATAAAGCCTCAGATTATATCATCATAGGCAACCCAAATGTAGGCAGCAGAATCACAAACGCAAGAGGCAACAAAATCATAGCAAAAGAAGAAGAAAAAGGCAAATAACGAGGCAACAGTGATACGGGCAAGAGAAGAAGAAGAAAAAGGTGTAACAAGAATACTCAAACCGAAGTCTCCAAGCAAGCTCACAGCGCCTCCGTCGTCCTTCCTTGCCTTGGCCTCCTAGTCCCATCCAATCTCCCTCCTCCGTCTCCGCCTCAAGGTAGCATTTCTTTTTCTCTTTTATTTTCATAATACCTCCAACAAGCATAATAATGTGAACAAGAATCAGAAATGAACATAAATCACAACATGCATTGTAACGAAAAGCCACGAAATAAGAAAACGTTATACCGTAAAAATCCGTCGCTCCCTAACATTTTGCTGGAGGGAAGAGGAAAGTGAAGAACTGGTGGCCATGCCAAAGGACAGTAGTGAAGCAAGGCAACGAGGACGGTCAGAGAAGAAGATGGAATGGAGAAGACGAGCAAAGTGAGCGTCGCTCTGTCAAAACGTGAACCCTAATTCAACTAAACCAAGCGTTTAACCCCTAAGCAAATTATGAGATAATGCTTGGGCCTTAACTCTGCTTCCTGCCTTAAGCCCAACGATTCCTTATGCCCCCCCCCCCCCCCCCCCCCCCCCCCCGTTTCTTCTTTCTTGATTGGGCCTTCTCAACCTTATAGCCCATATGTTTTGATTATGTTTCTACTCCTCTTATTTCTCAACACCTTTTTCTATTTTTGTCTTTTTAGCTTTTTTTAGAGAGTTTTAATTTAGTTAATTAATAGAACTTAATTAATAAGAGGTATATTTTAATTAAAACATTTTAATAATTGACCATTTTTTATTAATTTAAACCCTTAGGACTTAATTTGGTAATCTTAGTATCTTTTTAAAAAATTAGACTTAAGTTAGTAGCATTAAGTTTTAATTTAATTTAATCATTAAAAAATTCTTAAAGTAATACTTTTATTTATATTAAAAAAGACATAAAAATATTAAAACTCTAAAAAACGTAAAAAATAGAAGTTAAGAACTAAAAAAACATTCTTTTAATTAATTCCCTCGCTTTATTTAATATTAAACAAAAATCCAAAAATGCATATTTACACCATTTGGTCATTTATTTAACTGTTGTTATTTAATCATTATCTGCATAATATTCTGTCAATTATTTCATCGTACTTGTTTATTCTGTTTACGTTTAAATCCAAAGGAAAAAACGATAAATTTGTTGACTTCATGTCCTCAAATCCAATCGCGCGAACATTCGCATTTCATTGAAAACTTAAGACAATTTTTCTCAAACATTCAATCTTTTCAAAACTTATACCCTTTTAAGCCAAAACTTCGACATTAGGTCGTCGCATCGTCAAAAAACCCGTCTGTACCCTATTTCGGCCAAAACGATTTTTTTTCAAACGATCAATTTTAATAAACAGATATTTCAAAAGGTTCCTATAGAGTACTATAGATGCATTGGGTGCTAATACCTTCCCATTGTATAACCAACCCCCGAACCATAGACCTCTTTTCAAAAACGCCTTGTATTACTTTTAAAAAAGTATTATTTTACATCACATATTTAGGGTTTTATTTCGCTCTTTTCCCTTTTCCTTTGGAAATAATAAAGCGCGGTGGCGACTCTTGCTTTTGTGAGGCGAATTAATCAATAATTCGATCTCCGATTTACCCCGCTACATTTTTTATCGCTACACTGTGGTAGATTATCCACCTTGGATATCTAACACCGTGTCAGTGCCCAAGAAAGACAGTAAAGTATGCATGTGTGTAGACTATCGGGATTTAAACAAAGCAATTCCAAAATAAAATTTCCCGTTACATCACATATATGTTTTGGTAGACAATATAGCTCATGCTTCAGTATTTTCTTTCATGGATGGTTTCTCAGGATACAACTAGATCAAGATGGCACCCGAGGATATGGAAAATACTACTTTCATGACTCCTTGGGGAACTTTCTGTTACAAAGTAATGCCATCTGGTCTAAAGAACGCAGGGGAAACTTATCAACGAGCAATGGTCATGTTATTTCATGACATGATCCATAAAGAAGTCGAGGTATATATGGATGATATGATTGTCAAATCCCACACAGAGGAGGATCACATCATTCACTTACAAAAATTATTTGAACATCTATGAAAATTTAGACTGAGGATGAATCCAAACAAATGTACATTTGGTGTCAGGTCAGGAAAACTATTGGGTTTTATGGTAAGTCGGCGAGGTATTGAGGTGGATTGAAATACATCTCAAGATTCATATCGCACCTAACTAGTACGTGCGAGCCTATATTTAAATTACTTCGAAAAGATCAATCAATGGAGTGGAATGATGACTGTCAGACAATCTTTAAAACAATAAAGCAATATTTACAAGAGCCGCCGATTTTGATGCAACCTGTCCTTGGAAGACCACTTATCATGTACTTAACATTACTTGAGTGATCTATGGGATGTGTATTTGGGAAACACGATGAAACAAGTAGAAAAGAGCATGTAATCTACTACTTGAGAAAGAAATTCATCGACTGCAAAACTAGATACTCACTCCTCGAGAAGACTTGTTGTGTTTTGGGTTTTGCTGCTAAACGAATGAGAAAGTATATGTTAACTCATACCACATGGTTAATAGTAAGAATGGATCCTTTGAAGCATGTGTTCGAAAAACCAGCTCTCACAGGAAAAATTCCAAATGGAAGATGTTGTTATCCGAGTATGACATCCAATATGTTACTCAAAAGGCCATCAAGGGTAGTGTACTAGCTGATCACATGGCTGATCAACCATTTCTAGAATATTAACCGATGAAGTTCGACTTTCCAGATGAAAATATCATGGTTTTAAGTGACTACGAAATACCAGGGCCTGACGAAGGACCTGAAGCAAGGGCATGATGGACACTTATATTTGACGGTGCTTCAAATGCACTAGGACATGGTATTGAGGATGTATTGACTTCTCCAAATAACTTTCACAAACCTTATACTGTAGGGTTATGTTTTGACTGCACCAACAATGTTTCACAATATGAAGCTTTATATTGGGTCTAGAAGCTGCTATAGATCTAAGAATCAAATACCTCGAAGTATATGGAGACTCATCGTTAGTCATATACCAAGTAAACGGTGAATGGGACACTCAACATCCTAAATTAATTCCATTTCGGGATTATGTGTTGAAGCTAGCTACGCAATTCACTAAGATCATTTCACTCATATTCTAAGGAAAGAAAATAAGATGGAAGATGCCTTGGAAACTTTTTCATCCATGTTCAAAGTAACTTGGCCTAACCACGAACCACCCATAATGATCCGAAACTTCGAGGAACTAGCACATTGTCTAGAAGTTAGAAGAAGGACCGAATAACAAACCTTGGTTCTATGATATCAAAAGGTATCTAGAAAAGCAAGAATATCCAGAAGGGGCCTCAATTATTGACAAGTGAACTCTATGAAATCTAGTTGCAAAGTTCTTCCTAAATGGGGATGTGTTGTACAAAAGAAACTACGATATGGTGTTACTCAGGTGTGTGGAGAAACATGAAGTAGATACGCTTATGAGAGAGATCCATGAAGGAACCTTTGGGACTCATACAAACAGACATGCCATGGCCAGGAAAATCTTAAGAGCAGGTTATTATTGGTTGACAATGGAAGCTGACTGCTACCATTATACGAAGACATGCCACACGTGCCAAATCTACGCTGATAGGGTACACGTACCACCAACTCCTCTGAATTTCCAAAGTTCACCATGGCCATTCTTGATGTGGGGAATATATATGATAGGTGTTGCGACTGGATTTTTAATCAGAGTCGCCACTATTAGTTTTTATCCTAGGGAAGGGCATCTAATAGGAAACCTTAATTCGCAAACAAAGATTTTAGGTTTCAGACTCCATTAGACGAAAGGAAGGTGTTAGGCACCTTTCATCTACCTTGTTCACAAGGATACTAGGTTTTAGGTTTACGTTTGGGTAAAATAGGGTTTTAATTATTATTAGGGGAAAGGGTTTAAATTTTTATAAGGGAACTCGCTACGATTTTTGATCGCATGCCTACGTATCCTCTTATGAGGAATTAGAGTCCCAATTCGTAGTTCGTATGGGGTTGGTGTTTTTTATGGGTTGCAAACATACTTTGAATCACCTCGAATTTTGGCTGGAAGTAGTGATTGCGGAGATTTTGGCTAAATATGCGGTTAGTCAAAATCTGTTTGAAACCCTTTTGCAAAAACAGTTGATTAGCTTAGTTTGTTGCGAAAAATAGTTTGTTGTTTGTTGCGTGTTTTTTTTAATCGTATTAACTGCAAAAAATCTTGATTAATGCATGATTAAAAAAATATTTAATGCAAAATATATAAAATAATGTTCATGAGTTTTGAATAAGAATAATTGGATGATAATAATAATAATAATTAATAAAATAAATAGGAATTAACATAAATAATAATAATTATTATAAAATAAAGAAAAGGATAAAATAATATAATAATTATAACAAAAATAGAAATTATAAGAATTATATAAAAAAGTAGAAAATATTTAGTTAATTCCAGGGTGTGCAATTTATAGTTAATAAGTAAAAACAAGGGGTGTAACTAGAGGAAATATGGCTGGGCCCAAAACAGTTTTGACAGGGGGGTGTATTATGTTTCGGTGTTTAGAAATTAAGGCGAATGTGGGGTGCAAAAATTAATGGGTCTAGGCCTAAAACGCTAGGGAGGAGGGGCTAGTCTGATCACGTGTATCGCGAGTGCACAGTGGATTCTCATAAGACTTGGCCTATGGCCTTCAGATCACAATTGAATGGATGAAACTGAGGGACTATGATTATTGCCATGAGTGCGCGTGCATGTGATTAGGAAGGATATAACAATGTTTAATATTCATTTTCTTTTGTTTTTTATTACATCAATCATCATCTTCCTCTCTCTCACTCGCTAAACACAACCCCTTATCTTTCTTGAACCATAACTTCCCCCACCGCCGGTGGCGCATACAAACAAACCCCTAACGTCTACCAACCCACAACCATTAACCAAACAACAACAATAAAAGCTGAGAAATTTTACCCCTCTTTGCGATTTTCTATTCGGATTTCTGAGCTTTTGGTCCGGTTTGAACTAATCTTGCTGCGTATTCTTTGTTGTGCAGGTTGCAGTGAGCTTGAGGATGGTGATGACCGGAGTAACGGTGGCGGATCAACGACGATTGTGGTTTCATAAAATGAAACCCCAATTGTCCTTCTCTCGGAGATTTAACAGCATGCTTGGTATCTCCACCTTCTTCTTTTACTGTCTCCTCTTTTCTGTAGCTTCGTCTCTCCTTCGATTTCTCTCCCTCTGTATTGAATTTTTTTCTGTATTTATAGGGGTTTATGGTTTCTATCAATTTGTTGTTAGCATAGATTTAGGGATATTATTTAGGAATTAGGGACTAAAATTGATTGAGAAAATATATTGTAATTGATTTGTTTTCCCAGATTTTGTAATACTGTAGATTCCAGATTTGGTTTATAATATTGGATTTGTTTACTGATATCTGATTTTCTGGATTTAGTTTGGTAAGATTTTGTACTATAATAGATTTGTTTCCTGCATATCTGCAGATTTGTTTTAATTGATATATGCAGATTTAATTTAGTCTTCAATTTAGATTTCTACAGTATGTGTAATAGAAGCAAAACGTGCACGGATTTGGGTGATGATTTGAACAGTTGTTGTTAATTCAAATTGGGTCCTGCGATAATAACTTTGTTCAGCCCAGCCTAACGTTTTTCCTTAACCAGAATGGGCCTAAAAGTTTGATCCAAAACATCTTCTCTAAAACAAAAATCATTAATAAATAATTAGTATATTATCTTTTAGTTACAGTCAATTTAATAGTTAAAAAAATTTAACAACAGTAAAACATGACACGTTTAAAAATGTACTACTTGTTATACTCTTTTTTTTTAAAATTAAAATAATGATAACAATTTTAATAATTTTCTTTTAACCCATCAAAGAAGCAAATGGGTTGTTAGAACTTTGTTTAATGGGCTTGTAAATTGTAACCACACCCCTCTTTTGCTATTTAACAAACTTCAGATGAGCCCTTTTTTTGCAATCTCACTTTTCGCTTACCAATTAAATGGGCCTCTAATTGCAATCTCGTTTTTCTTTTCCTAGCAACAAAAAAAACTTGAATGGACTTACGTAATTAAACTTAATTATTAATTTTGAAATAATTTTCCATTTTCGAATCTCATGGGCCATAGGCCAACATGCTTCGTGAATGGGTTTATGAGTCTTTCTGATTTAGAAAGCCCCATTTTCCTGAATTTAAGTACACCCCTGATTGTTTTGAATAAAGATGGGCCATCAGATACTTCTGCACCATCTTTAATTAAATATTTCCTCTATTTTAAATCTTGAAAAATAAAATCATCGATGTAGGGAAAATTTAGGGTACGACAGATGCCCCTATTCAATTATCTTCCAATTGAATAACGTGAGAATACACGAGTCTTGTGCATTCTGATTGGGAGTTTATTGAATACTTGGAATACCCAAAATTTGTCCGACCAACCATAAGGTTACACTGATGTAGCATACTCTTACAAGTCTTGAGGAAGTATGCAAAGCTGATGATATATCACTTACCAGGGTTTGATGACGAAGAAAATGGTATTGAGCTTTGAGAGCGCAATTTTGTATGTCTTGGTTTTACTTTAGCTTGTTCATCCATTTAGGGGGATGAACAACGCATGATGGTACATGGCTGCTTGAAGACTGAGGCCATGGGTTATGCCCGCAAATCGCTGTGTGACGTCTGAGGCGATAGGATGGATTTTGGTTTTCGAGCATCGTTGTATGAAGTCTAAGGCGATGGTCTGTGTTGTGGAATAAGGAAACACATTGATGCACTATGTCTTAGGCAATGGTCTTTATTACGGAATAAGGAATCGCACTGCTGCACGATGTCTTAAGTAGTGTGAAATTCTGGCAACAAATACTTAATGTCACAGTGAATGTTATGAAACCGTATCTGACAAATTGTACACAAACCAAACAGTAATTTAAAAGACAGTAAAGAACACAATAAATTGTTAACCCAGTTCAGTGTATAACAACACCTACATATGGGGGCTACCAAGCCAGGGAGGAAATTCACTATAAGAGGTATTAATTTAGGATTAAATCAACCAGTTTATCTCCTTCACTTAAGACCTACCCAATACAACTTCAATCTAAGTCCTACTTAAACCCGAGTTCCTACTCACCCCCCCTCAATCACAGCAGTGATACTAATCTACTGATTAATAAGATTATGAAGACATTCTTCAATACACACGCTTGATTTTGCTTCAAAGCTTTAATCAAGAGACACAACACTCGTTCTTCAAAGCTTTGAGTGATAAACAACCCTTACAACCAAATCCTACTCCAAGTCACTTATCAAGTGATAATTGCTTGGCTCACAGTAATTACTAAAACTATCACAACTACAAAATGCCTTATTGATCTTCTCTGAAAAGCGCTGCACACCATTAGGATTCGTGAGAAATATATATGCAGTCTATTCTTCATTTTGGGCTTCCATAAAAATAGCTAGGGTTAACCAAAGTTAACCTAAAGACTTGGTCTTGGGATTTCATCATAACAGATTAAGGTTAAGCAAGGTTAACCTAATATCCACGTGAGCATCTGATCTAGTCAATATACTTCAACTCAGAATAGCACACCAGATTCCTGAAAATTCTCAGGAACAATTAATCTGCACAATAACTTGATCAGTACAGGATGTCTTAACATTGGTTATGACATCATGTATCCTGCTCACTGATTTTGGTAGAATTCAGTACATATAATCATAGCTTAATCATCATGATATTCACTCATACTGAGTTGTTCCTTTAGAACATTCCTTCTGTAGAATTTGTCTTTATCCCAGAATGTTATGACATCAGTCATGACATTCGCAAATCTGGTTTTACCAAAAATTAATGCCAACAAGCAAACACTTACAAACTCCCCCTTTGGAATTTTTTTTGGCTAAAACCCCTAAACAATCAGAGATTAGAATGCAGAAGCAACATGCAGTAGAACCTAAAACATGCAGAAACCAAATGCAGATGAAACAATCAGATGCAGATGAAACTATCATAGATCAAAATGCAACAGAATTTTTAATAACAGCTAATCTAACTACCAATATCCAATTCTACCAAAATTACCACAATTACTTCTCCCCCTTTTTAGCCATAAAGAGGCCAAAGGATCTAGTACTTCAAGTTATACAGTCATCAAAAGGAAATCCAAAATACACAGAAACAGAGAGAAGGTATCAAATAGAAGCAGCAAGTTCCAACATCAATCTTTACAACTCAGCAAACACAGACCTTCAGGTACTGTCATCCCCTGAGGAAGCACTATTTTCAGAAGCATCTTCTGGTGAGCTTCTTGCAGAACCATGATGCCGTTTTTCATCAGCATCCTCTTCCCTCATTTGTTCTTCATTCTCCTCCTGTTCCAGACTAGTAATCAGCTCTTCAAGAGTCCCTTTTCTTGCATCAAGCTCTCTGCAGGTTTCTTTTAAAACAACTATAACATTAGCTTTCTTGGAATGAGCTTTGACATTTGATGTCTCAGTAGATGTCATAACAATGTCAGGGACATGTGTTCCCTGAAACAGCTTATAGTGAAAACCAAGTTCAGGGGCTCTTTTGCACACAGAGTCCTTTTCAACCAGAATATCAGGATACTAATCAATGATTATACCACACATGAGAGAGGGAAAAGCAATAGGGCCTTTAATAGCACAACTCTCAGCATGTTTCATTGTTTGATCAAAGATGTAGTTGCCATAATCAAAGTTTGTTCTGGTTCCAACAGCATAGATAAATCTTCCCAAACCAGTCGAGATGGTGGATTTGTGGTTGGTGGGAACCCAGTTAACTGCACCAATTTTGTGCAGTATGGCAAACTTCACACTCAGCTTGCTTGCAGTTAGCTTCTCTTTCAAGGGCCAGTGCTTGACTTGCTTGGCAGTGATGGTTTGACAAACCTGGTTGTCAGTAACTTCAAGCTCAGGCTGAGCATCATCAGGCCTCCCTAGGTATTTGTTTATCACAGTAGGAGAGAAATTTACCTTCCTTCCTCTCACATAAACACTCTTAAAATCAGCTGACTTTCCATCAGCACATCCACCAGACAAATTTACTATGAATTCTTTGACAAGAATCTCATAGCAGTTGGAAAACATGACCACTGTTTTCATCAGGCCAGCAGCCTTGATGAGATCCATGACTTCCTTACACTCAATAACACTTCTGTTCAGCTCCCTCTCTAAGGCAATCCTTTTCAGAAACACATACTTCCACCTGCTTGCATTTTCTGGATGGTGAAAGGAGATGTTGTCAATGGCAACCTCAGGAACCTTAGGCAGTTTTCTAGAAGAGGGTTTCTTCCTGAGAGGAATGTCTGGAACATTACTCTCAACATCAAAATCAAAGTCTGATTCCTCATCAGATTCAGAGGGTTCAGGAGCCTTTCTTTTCTTGTCTATAGGTTGTCTCAAGGGTTTTGAGAGACTACCAACAAATACCCTAGATTTTACCTTACCCTTCCCTTTGGAAGTTCCAGCCTTTTGATCCTTCTCAGCTTCTTCTCTAGCCTTGTTCTCAGGCCTAGCTTTCTCATGAACAACTTCAGTAGCCTTCTCTTTGGAGGGGCTTTGGGCAGCACCCTGCTTTTCTTTTCTACTCATCATCCTTCTTGCTATGCTAGGGTTGACATTAGCAATTAAATCATTGTCAGAAAATTCTTCATCAACATCAATGACAGGAGGTTCAACAGCCTTGTCAGTAGTGGTCTGGTGATCATCAGGTTTCTCTGGAGATTTCTCAATGTTGTCATCAGGTGTCTCAACATTCTGAGTGACATTGGGATCACTTTCTAAATTAGGGCTAGCAGTTTCTTGGTTCAATGGTACAGATACACCAGGAACATATTGATTCTCATTAAGAATCCTAGTGACTAGTCTGGCAATAACTTGATGCACATAAGCATAACCTTCCCTATTAGCTATCTCTGGAGGAACAGAGGATGATGGTTGAGAAGATTTACTAGAGGGAGAAGCTTGTGATCTTCTTGCATGTCTGGTTCGCAGCTTCTTGACCTTAGTAGTATCAGCTGCCATTGCATGAAGTGGAGTTACCTCAAGATCATCAACATCCATGGGGTTTACGTTTGCCATAGGTTTGGTGTCAGTGGGTGAGGAAGATGCAGTTGCCTTTGATAAAGATGATGACACAAATTGTTGAGACATCTTGAGAGATTGAGAATACAAGTGACATCGAGTGTAAAATTTTCTTTTGAGGGAATGGAGAGTGATGCAGCAAACTGAGAAGAGGGAGATATAAATATGTTTATTCCTCTTCTTAAACTTTTGGAAAGAAAGAGGGAAACAAATGATTAGCCCAATCAGAATAAACTTGATAAAAATATCTCTTTCAAACCTTGTATTAAGCAAAATTAATGGCTACATCTCTTCATAGTGAAAAATACCCAGCTTGCCCCTTAAATTATCAAACTGACTAGCATCAAGTGCCTTGGTAAAAATATCAGCCAATTGTAGTTCAGTGGCAACATGTTCCAGCTTAATCACCTTCTCCTCCATAAGATCTCTGATGAAGTGATGTCTAATGTCAATATGCTTAGTCCTGCTGTGCTGTATAGGATTCTTGGATATGTTAATAGTACTCAAATTGTCACAGTACAATGTCATGACATCTTGTGTGACATTATACTCAGTCAACATCTGTTTCATCCAGATCATTTGAGAACAGCTACTATGTATTCAGCTTCAGCAGTAGATAGAGACACACAGTTTTGTTTCTTGCTGAACCAAGAAACAAGATTATTTTCCAAAAAGAAGCATCCTCCAGAGGTGCTCTTTCTATCATCAGCACTACCAGCCCAATCAACATCACAATAACCAGACAGAATTGGTTCACATCCATGAGAGTACAACATGCTATAATTGTAAGTTCCACTCACATACTTCATAATTCTTTTCACCTGGTTGATGTGACTTACTTTGGGTTCAGCCTGGTATCTTGCACATACTCCAACTGCAAAGGCAATGTCAGGTCTGCTGGCTGTTAAGTATAGTAGACTTCCTATCATGCTTCTGTACAAGCTTTGATCCATATTTTCCCCACTTGTGTCTTTGGACAACTTTAAATGAGTAGGTGCAGGAGTCCTTTTATGACTGGAATTCTCCATCCCAAACTTCTTGACAATATTCTTTGCATACTTGCTTTGAGACAGAAAAATTGAGTCTTCCATCTGTGTGACTTGTAGTCCAAGAAAGTAGGTCAATTCTCCCATGAGGCTCATTTCAAATTCAGCTTGCATCTGGTTAGCAAAATGTTTAACCATTTTATCTGACATTCCTTCAAACACTATGTCATCAACATAAATTTGAGATACCATTATCTTTCCTCCTCCATCCTTGACAAAAAGAGTTTTATCCAAACCTCCTTTCCTGTATCCTTTGTCAGTGAGGAACTTTGTCAACCTTTCATACCAAGCTCTAGGAGCTTGTTTCAGACCATATAATGCTTTCCTCAATTTGTAGACATGATCAAGACAGTTTGGATCCACAAATCCTTTAGGCTGTTCCACATACACTTCCTCATTTAAGTACCCATTTAGGAAGGCACTCTTCACATCCATCTGAAACAGCTTGAACTTAAGGAGACAAGCAACTCCCAAGAGAAGTCTGATTGATTCCAGTCTGGCTACAGGAGCAAAAGTCTCATCAAAATCAACCCCTTCAACTTGAGTGTATCCTTGAGCAACAAGCCTTGCCTTATTCCTAATGACAACTCCTTCAACATCTGACTTGTTCTTGTAGATCCACTTTGTGCCAATGATGTTTGTTCCTTCTGGTCTAGGAACTAACTCCCATACTTCATGTTGCTTGAACTGGTTCAATTCATCTTGCATTGCTCCAATCCAGTATTCATAAGTCAAAGCCTCTTTAACATTTTTTGGTTCAATCTTAGACACAAAACAAGAGTTTGTGATGATTTCTCTAGATCATGTAGTGACTCCACTGTTAGGATCTCCTATGATGAGTTCCTTAGGATGATCTTTCTGAATTCTGATGGAAGGATCTTTGTTAGCTTCCTTTGATTCAGACTCTGATGGAGTAGGATTAGGCACATAAGCCTTTTTAGACACTTGTGTTGAAGTCTCAAAGAATGTCTCAACATCATATGGGACATTTGTTTCCTCATGGTGATCATCAACTATGACATTTATAGACTCCATTTGGTCCTGGAATTGAACACCCTATATGCTCTGCTGTTGGTAGAGTATCATAGGAATATTCCTTCATCACTTTTAGGGTCCATCTTTCTCCTTTGTTCACGATCTTTCAGAATATAGCATTTGCTCCCAAAGACATGGAAGTACTTCACTGTAGGCTTTCTTCCTTTCCATAGTTCATAAAGGGTGGATGATGTTCCCTTTCTCAAGGTGACCCTGTTGTGGACATAACATGCTGTATTCATAGCTTCAGCCCAAAAATGAATAGGAAGCTTCTTGGCATGTATCATTGCTCTGGCAGATTCCTGTATAATCCCGTTTTTCCTTTCCACAACTCCATTTTGTTGAGGAGTTATATGTGAAGAGAACTCATGATTGATTCCTTCTGAGGAACATAACTCATCAAACTTACAATTTTCAAATTCCTTACCATGATCACTTCTGATTCTGACAATGCATCCTTCTTTTTCTCTTTGAATTCTTTTGCACAATTCCTTAAATACATCAAATACATCAGACTTTTCCCTAATGAAGTTTATCCAGGTGAATCTGGAAAAATCATCCACAACAACATAGACATATCTCTTTCCACCAAGACTTTCCACTTGCATGGGACCCATCAGATCCATATGTAGAAGTTCTAGCACCTTAGAGGTGGTCAGATGTCTTGTCTTTGGATGTGACATTCTAGTTTGCTTTCCAACCTGACATTCACCACAGACTCTCCCTTCATCAATCTGAAGCCTTGGAATCCCTCTGACAGCCTCTATTGATATGATCTTTTTCATCCCTCTAAGATGTAAATGACCAAGTTTTTGGTGCCACAATTTCACTTCCTTTTCTTCTTTGGCTATAGAGCATACAGAAGAGTAGTTAATGTTCTCAGACTCCTTTAAGTAACAGTTGTCTTTTGATCTGACTCCTCTCATTACAACTTCTTGTTTTTCATTAGTTACAAGACATTCATACTTGGTGAAGTTGACCTCGAATCCTAGATCACATAATTGACTGATACTTATGAGATTAGCAATCAAACCATTTACCAGCAACACTTCATTTAGGTTTGGAACTCCAGGGCAGTCCAAGTTTCCAACTTCTTTGATTTCTCCTCTAGCACCATCTCCAAAAGTGACATAACTAGTAGTATGAGGTTTGACATCATTAAGCAGATTCTTGATTCCAGTCATGTGTTTAAAGCATCCACTATCAAAGTACCAGTCTTCCTTGGCAGAAACTCTAAGGGAGGTGTGAGCTATCAGGGCTGCAGTCTTTTTCTTCCACTGTTGAGTATATGGTGCCTTGTTAGTCTTAGGTTTGACATATGGGGTCTGATTAGGATATCCATATAATCTGAAGCAGAATGGATTTATGTGACCAAACCTCCCACAATAATGACATCTCCATCTTTAATACTTTTTCTTCATATTTCTCTGTTCTTGATGTTGAGTCCTATGTTGTGACATCTGCTTTGACATTTGTTTATCAGGCTTGGTCTTCTTCTTGTCAACATCAGATTTCTTTGCAGCCACAAATCCTAGACCAGACATGTTTCCTGCATTTTTCCAGCCTGAAGGATTTCTTCCAACTTGTCAGTTCCAGTTGTTAACATCTTGACAGACTTAGTCATCTGATAAAGTTTAGAGTTCAACATTAGAACTTTACCTTTGAGATGGCTTATAGTAGCAGTGTCTGCCTTCTTCTCAGCCTCTAACTTCACTATGAGCTTTTTCTGTTTCTCATTTTGCTGACAGACTTCATCACTTCTGATACATAGCTTCTTGTAGGAGTCAGCAAGTTCTTCAAATGTCACTTCCTCATCACTAGAATCATTATCAGAGTTACAAACACCAGATAGTGCAGTAACTAGTTTAGCAGATTCTTCTTCAGAGTCACTTTCTGAGTCACCATCAGACCAAGTAACATACATTCCTTTCTTTGGTTTCTTTAGAAAGGTAGGACATTCAGCTCGAATGTGCCCATATCCTTCACATCCATGGCATTGGATTCCTATGCTTTGATTTCCCTTTTCTTCAGACTTAGTTCTTCTGCTGGAGTCATAGGATCTGCTAATGTCAGAGGAAATGTTCTTGATATTTGACCTTGACTTTGGGTCCATTCTCTTGATGAGTTTGTTGAACTGCCTTCCAAGCATAGCTATAGCTTCTGATATATTCTCTTCATCACTCTCCTTGCTTTCATCTTCAGTATTGGATACAAGGGCTATGCTCTTGTTTTTCTTGTCAACATTGTCACTGATCCCCATCTCAAATGTCTGAAGTGACCCAATGAGTTCATCAACCTTCAAGTTGCAGATATCCTGAGCTTCCTCTATAGCAGTCACTTTCATTGCAAACCTTTTAGGCAAGGATCTGAGAATCTTTCTCACCATCTTTTCTCCTGACATCTTTTCTCCAAATGCTCCTGAGGTGTTGGAAATTTCCAAGATGTTCATGTGAAACTCATGAATGGTCTCATCTTCCTCCATCCTTAGATTCTCAAATTTGGTAGTGAGCATCTGAAGTCTTGACATTTTTACTTTGGATGTACCCTCATGGGTGGTTTTGAGAGTGTCCCAAACATCCTTGGCCAGTTCACATTGATGTACTAGTCTGAATATGTTTCTATCAATTCCATTGAACAAGGCATTCAATGCTTTAGAGTTACCCAGGGATAACTCTTCTTCTTCTTTGCTCCATTCTTCCTCAGGTTTCAGACTAGTCGTCCCATCTTTCCCAGTTATGGTGGGATGGTTCCATCCTTTGTCAGCAACTCTCCAAGCTTTATTGTCCAGTGACTTCAATAAGGCAATCATACGAGGTTTCCAGTAGTCATAGTTTGATCCATCCAGAATAGGTGGTCTGTTCCCAAATCCTCCTTCCTTGTCCATAGCGCCAGAAAATAATATCCCTAGATCTCACCTAGAAAGATAGGCAGGGTGCCTGCTCTAATGCCAATTGAAATTCTGGCAACAGATACTTAATGTCATAGTGAATGTTATGACACCGTATCTGACAAATTGTACACAAACCAAACAGTAATTTAAAAGACAGTAAAGAACATAATAAATTGTTAACCCAGTTCAATGTATAATAACACCTACATCTGGGGGCTACCAAGCCAGGGAGGAAATTCACTATAAGAGCTATTAATTTAGGAATAAACCAACCAGTTTATCTCCTTCACTTAAGACCTACCCAATGCAACTTCAATCTAAGTCCTACTTAAACCTGAGTTCCTACTCACTCCCCCTCAATCACAGCAGTGATACTAATCTACTGATTAATAAGATTATGAAGACATTATTCAATACACACGCTTGATTTTGCTTCAAAGCTTTAATCAAGAGACACAACACTTGTGCTTCAAAGCTATGAGTGATAAACAACCCTTACAACCAAATCCTACTCCAAGTCACTTATCAAGTGATAATTGCTTGGCTCACAGTAATTACTAAAACTATCACAACTACAAAATGCCTTATTGATCTTCTCTGAAAAGCGCTGCACACCATTAGGATTCGTGAGAAATATATATGCAGTCTATTCTTCATTTTGGGCTTCCATAAAAATAGCTAGGGTTAACCAAAGTTAACCTAAAGACTTGGTCTTGGGCTTTCATCATAACAGATTAGGGTTAAGCAAGGTTAACCTAATATCCACGTGAGCATATGATCTAGTCAATATACTTCAACTCAGAATAGCACACCAGATTCCTGAAAATTCTCAGGAACAATAAATCAGCATAACAACTTGATCAGTACAGGATGTCTTAACATTGGTTATGACATCATGTATCCTGCTCACTGATTTTGGTATAATTCAGTACATATGATCATAGCTTAATCATCATGATATTCACTCATACTGAGTTGTTCCTGTAGAATATTCCTTCTGCAGAATTTGTCTTTATCCCAGAATGTTATGACATCAGTCATGACATTCGCAAATCTGGTTTTACCAAAAATTAATGCCAACAAGCAAACACTTACATAGTGGGTTAAGTTGAGGAGAGTACATTGAGGCTTAGAGGCAATGTACCGAGTTTTGTTTTTTCCAAAAATCACTGCACGGCGACTTAGGCGATGTCTGGGTTGCGGAATAAAGAAGCACATTGCTTCCCGAGGTCTTAGGCAATGGTCTTTATTACAGAACAAGGAACCGCACTGCTGCACAATGTCTTAGGAAGTGGGTTAAGTTGAGGAGAGTACATTGAGGCTTAGAGGAAATGTACCGAGTTTTTTTTCCTGATCATCGCTGCACGTCGACTTATGCGATGTATGGGTTGTGGAATAAAGAAGCACATTGTTGCCTGAGGTCTTAGGCAATGGTCTATATTATGTCGTGATGAACTGCACTGCTTCACAATGTCTTAGGCAGTGGTCTGGATGGGGAGAGTACATTGAGGCTTAGTGGCAATGTACCGAGTTTTTTTCCTGAACATCTCTACATGTCGACTTAGGCGATGTTTGTGTTGCAGAGTAAAGAAGCACATTGCTGCACGACGTCTTAGGCAATGGTATTTATTACCGAGCTAGGAACCGCATTATTGCATGATGTATTAGGCAGTGGGCTGGATGAGGAGAGTACATTAAGGCTTAGAGGCAATGTACCGAGTTTTGTTTTTTTCGAACATTGCTGCATGTCGACTTAGGCAATGTTTGGGTTGCAGAATAAAGAAGCACATTGCTGCACGACGTCTTAGGCAATGGTCTTTATTACCGAGCTAGGAACCGCACTGCTGCACGATGTCTTAGGCAGTGTGCTAGATGAGGAGAGTACATTGAGGCTTAGAGGCAATGTACCGAGCTTCATACATTACTGCATGGAGACTTAGGTAATGGACTATTATATAAGGAACTCACCATTGCATGGAGACTTAGGTGATGGGTTGAATCATAGGAGAAATGTTTGGTTGATTGAACCTTAGATGATTGAATCAAGGGTAAGATGGTATGTTTGGTGTGTGATATAGGCGTATGATGTTTGGCCTTGAGATGGAACCCTAAGCGTATGTGTATTGAATAGTATGTATATGCAAAATGTATGATGTTTGATATTGATATGGAATCCTGAATATATGCGTATTGAATGTTTGTATATTCAAAAATGTATAATGTATGTATGCTTTGCAAAATGTAAAATGTATGTATGAAATGTATGTAAAATGCGTGTATGCCTTGAAATGTTATGGAGATTATTTCTGACATTTTCTCCTTTAAACTATTGGTTTTGAATTACTAATTCCCTGGCGTTGTATGTTGCATTGTCATAGCATTGTTAAATTTGATTTGAATACGGTGACATGTGTTAGAAAGATTTTTAACATTGATTTTGTTGTATTGTAAGCGCGAGAGTAGATGTAGACGTATGTATTGGCATATGCGTAGATGCTGGCGCAGGTGTAGACGTATGTGTGATACGGTGGGAGAACTGAATTGAGGGTTTTGCGTTTAATCGCAAATGTTGCAGTTAGCAAGAGTCGCCACCGACTTTTCTTTTATCCAAAAGGAAAGGTGAAAAAGCACAGGAAAGACCTTTGAGATTGTTTCTTGAGTTAGGGGGTAGATTATGTAAAGGGAAGGTATTGACACCCTTTTCATCCATCGTTTTCCATGGGCTCTTAGTTACTTGCTAGATCACTTGCTTTTGTTTGAAATTATGCTTTGTGTGGTTTTTGAAAGTATTTTATAAAAGAGGCTATTTGTTTAGGTAATCTTTGTAATGATTCTCGTTCGTAAGAATGTATACAAAGATGTTGATCTTTTGAAAATGTTTTCAATTTTGTAAGATGTTTTGAAATGTGTAGGTGTTTGTTTTGAAAATAGCAAGGATGTTTTGTTTGAAATGGAGCAAGTAATTAGGAGCAATCTACCTACTCAAATGTCTTTCTTGTTCATTTTCTTTTCCTTTGACATGGTTGTCTTACCATTGATTTGGTAAGCAACCCTATCTTTGGATGTAAACGGGACGGGCGTGGGTCGTCGTATAGCCATGATTAGCAATGTTGCAAGGTATGTTAGCATTTTTTGAGTAACTAAGATCATTTTGTAAAGCAACTTTGAATAGCGTCATCGAGGGACTATGATCTTGTATTTTTTTTTTGCTAAGATACTTTACATGCGTAATATGGCCATTTTTGTATAAGGCAACCAAGTGGAGTAACCCTAGGGGTGTTTGTGTGCAAGTGTGTCATTTTCATGCTTGATTTTGTCTTAAATTAGGGTTTCCTTTTTTATTGGTTTTATCTTTCCATACAAACCCTAATTACTAGCATGTTATGTAAAAGCGATAAATTATGAAATTTAAAGTTACTACGTTATTACAACACTTGTGGGAGGAGGGTATACAATTTATGAATAGGGATTGCAATAATATAAACCTAATTAATCTATTACAGCCAAATTGAATTTGTGCAAGAATTGGAATAAGCAATATACAAGATGAATTAAATATGCAAGAATTATAAATGCAAAGAAAAAATATTTTTTGTTTGGTTTCCTAAGAAAAAGGGTCTTGATTTTAACCTAATTAGATAAAGAAAATAATTAGTCAAGTTTAATATTCATTAAGAGAAAGATTCTTGACTAAAACCCCAATTCTTCTTGATTGATTAAAAAGAATGAAGTTTATAAAAAAATATTATTTTTTATATTTTATATTTTTTGTCTTGAAAAATAAATTATAATGTTATAAAATATTCTTTAGTCTTTTGGTATCAAAAAATGTATTTTCATTAGTATAAAATAAATAATATTTTAGTTTTAATTAAATTTCCAAGATAATTAATGAAAATAAATAAAGTGTGATCAAAATAAAATATATTTTTTATGAAAAAATAAATAAACTAAGTTAAAATATAACTCTACTATTTTTTGTATTTTTATGATTTTTAATATTAAGAAAAATATATTTAAGAAAATAAAATGAGAATAAAATAAAAAAATAATGGGCCAGGGGTGCAAATATGAAACAGGGAGGAAATGTTAGAAAAAAAAACAAAGGCCCATGAAGTGGAGGCCCAACGCTGTAAGAGACAAAAAATATGGAAAAAATGTGAGAAAATGCAAAAGGTAGCGTGTTAAGGCTCGAACCCATGACCTCTAGCAATAACGCGCGCTGCCTTACCACTGGGGTGGCTGTACATCCGTTAATATAAACAAAACCATAAATATATATTAGAAAATGCTTTCTGAAGGCCACTTCATCTTCAACCTTGAGCCATGGCCGGACCACCTGTATCTTCCTCATTTCTCCATAAAAATAGAAAGTTCAAACATGAAAGTTGTGGTGTTTCTTTCCACGAATTCAACCATATAACTTATGTAAACTAAAAGTTAAAGATAAAATCTAATTTTACTGGCCCTAAATTGAAACCTAATTTTCACAAAAATTTCAAATCCAAAAATCTCTATACACAGTTAGTATAAATGGAAACTATGAACATGGTTAGCTTTAGAGCAAGGATATCTACATTTTGTTTTCACAAATCAGGATCAAATGATGCTTGTATGAAGAGATAGAAGTTTGAGTTTTTACCTCTTGCAGCTGGAGTCATGAATGGAGTCTGAGCAACTTTTGAGATGGCCTGAGGATCTGTTTAGCTTGCCTGGACGTCCTTGAGTGTATCCCAACTCTTACTTTGCCTTGAATGTCCGTGAATCTCTCTACTCAAGTCAACCTGCAAGCTTGGTTTTTGAAAATGGTGGATAGTGATGGAGGATCTACAGTCTTGAAACAGGGGCCTGGATTGCTTTGGTATGATGTATAGAATGTGTTTGAGTGATTATTTTTCAAAACGCACGAGTGGAGATGAAGATCATGAGTTTTGGTTCAAAATTGTATGTTAATGGTATTCTTGAACAGGTTTTTGGTTTTGGAATGTTTGAGACAGTTTCATGGAAATAGAATTCGTGTGTCCACTTATAAATAGTGTGTCTACTTATAAGCAAGAGGTTTTAAGACTTTTAACAACTCAGATTTCAAAAACTCACATGTTTTGCTTGGTTACTTGTTTTTGAAGCAAAGCTAGCAATCATGGTTTCAAGGTGTAGTACAAAGCTTATAGGGGGGATGAGACC
This sequence comes from Vicia faba, assembly GCA_948472305.1. Taxonomy (NCBI): domain Eukaryota; kingdom Viridiplantae; phylum Streptophyta; class Magnoliopsida; order Fabales; family Fabaceae; genus Vicia; species Vicia faba. Next base: position 149,024,544 of record OX451739.1, on the reverse strand, counting down.
TTTAAACACACTTGTTCTGATTGTGTGGAGTGTGTTTGTGCATAAAGAACAAATGCAAGGCTCAACCCAAGCTGACTTTGAATAAAGTTTGCTTTTCTAAAATGGCAATGTTGCCTTTCTCCTCAAAATGGAATTAAATTTGTACAATGCATTGAATGCTTGGATTAAAGCTTCCAACAGCTGTGAAAACATTAAATTGTGGAGTGAAAGTCAAGTTAGAAGCCTGCAAAGTGGGATTTGTACAACATGCTTGAGGATTGGATCCAATGTTCTTCACAAAATGGCTTGTAATCCAAGTGACAAAACACCAACTTCATCTCTTCGGTTCTCCCAACTCAAGAATGATCTCAAAGAGTTATTGGAAATTTTGGAAATCTTGAAATGTTCTCTACAACTCATATTTGAATTACTTTTGAAGATCCCCATTGTAACCATATGAAAAATTTCCATGAAGTTAGGTCAAAAATCTGCCTAACTAGGGCAAAATTTCACTAAGTTATTTTTAGTTCATGAGCATGTATTCACAAAATTATAACATGAGATCCAAGAATTTTTAGGAGAAGTTGTGTGAAGAAAAGTTGTAGATTTCATGGAGTTCTACAACTTTCATGTTGGGAGTTTCCTTTGAATCATCTTGCATCATGGTGAAAATTTGGCTCAAAGTTGTGAAAAAATAAGAAATTTTCTATACTCAGAAAAATTTCTAAGTTAAGAAATTTCATCTTTTCAAAACAAAATCTTGAATTCTTAATTTCTTGATGAAAAAGTTTCATATTTTGACATGTTTTGATGAATTATGATCTTTGACATTTGATTTTGACCAAAAAGTCAAAGTTTGACTTTTCAATATACAATTGACTTTTGATCAGTTGACTGCAAAATTCATCTGTCAATTCAATGGATTTGTAATGGTTTGAATCATGTTATTAGGTCAAAATGATGCAATTGAACTATTGAAATCATGCTTCAAACCAATTGAACATTTTCTAGGCCAAAAATAAGAAATTGCCCTTTCTCAATCAAAACCCTAATTTTGACCATTTTGCCCTTTTGATGATTTGATCAAATTTCTTGAGGAATTATAGTACAAACTTGATAAAATGATGAATATGAGTCTAAGATGTTGTTGTGGATAAAAAATTATGAAGTTTGACTGTAAATTGGCCATGGTTGACTTTTTCCCCAATACAACTGATTTTTAGGTCAACTGTTCAATTGACTGATCAAAAGTGTGATCCAAGGCTTGAAACTTGACATGAATAATCTTGGAGGTCCATAATGGTTAATGAAAGGCATGTGAATCATTGATAGTCCAAAAATCCTTGTGCAAACTCAAACCCTAATTTTGGTTATCAGTGTATAAGGAGGTGTCTTGAGCTGATCAAACCCTAGTGCAATCTTGAACCCAATGAGATCTTGTGAGAAAATTCTTGTTAAATGAGAGGGAAAATTTTAGGGTACAATATCTACCCCTGTTCAATATTCTTAAGCCTGAAGAGTTAGATTGGCATGATTTTCTAGTCGTGACTCGAAGGTGGAAGATGATTGGACACTAGAGTGCCCAAAAATTTGCACTTGGTGATGTGAGAGTCGAGGGAATGGGCTTAAAGATGCCATTTGGAGAGGTGCTAGAAAGTTGTTGGATATGGGCTTGTAGATTCCATCCAAAAGTGATTGTTGAATTGTAATTTGTAAGCTTGAAATAATGAGTATCAGAATGGCGTCCGTGTCTGGAGCGTATCTGAGCTGTATTTGGGAGTTGAATTTGAATGATTATCAGAATGAAATCTGTGTATGGAGCGTATATGAACGGTATCTGAAGATTGAATCTGAATGAGTATCAGAATGGCGTCTGTGTCTAGAGCATATCTGAAATGTATCTGAGAGTTGAATCTGAATGAGTATCAGAATGGCATCCGTGTCTGGAGCGTATCTGAACTGTATCTGAAAGTTGAGTCTGAATGAGTATCAGAATGGCATCTGTGTCTGGAGCGTATCTGAACTGTATATGAGGATCGAATCTGAATGAGTATCAGAATGGCATCCGTGTCTGTAGCGTATCTGAATCGTATCTGAAAGTTGAGTCTAAATGAGTATCAGAATGGCATCCGTGTCTGGAGCGTATTTGAACTGTATCTGAAAGTTGAATATTGTTAATGGTAGTTGTTAACCTTATCCTGAAAAGGTTAAAATGTTAGATAAAATGCAACGTTTATGCTGTATGAAATGCATAGTATAATGCATTCGTGTTATCAATGTTTATGATATATGGATGCAATGTATACGTATATGAGCTAGTTTGCTGCACTACTGTTGGACTGGGGAAAATAAATCCTTGATTGCTGCTAAGGATATGGAGTATAAGTCTTCATGTTGTGAAGTCTAAGTGTTTATGAATTTATGTTTAGAGAAATAAACTCTGTTGTAAGGGAAATGCCGTATACTGCTTGTAAAATTCCATTGGGGAATCCTGAGAAATTTGACGACTTCTACTGGGGAGTGATAACTGGGGGTTTTGTTCCGCAGGGGATTAAACAACGTACTATGGGGATTTCTTAGGTAGTAGCCTAGAGGTATTTCCTTATCCATTCAACCCATCAGTAATTGCCTTTTTTTCATTTTCTTTATTTGTAAACAATAATTATATTCAAATGCATATGTTCAACAATGAATCATTGTACGTTTCCGTAGACAAAACACAAGCGTAAAGAAAAACAGATAGTTTTTTGCACTTTCAAAGAGATATCTTTGTATTGACTTTGAGTAAGTATTTTTGTACAAGGAGACAAACATTCTAGTAGGAAAATGTTGTCGCAAAAAGAAAAATTTGATACAAAGAAAAGATAGCTATGTGTAAAAAATATCCATGGGGTTTCCATTCTGCTATAGCCTTCGTATCTCTGGGCATCTTGTCTATTTGTTGCCTCGTCCAAATATAATTGAATTGATCAGAAATTCTAAGTTTGTCAGTGGAAGCCAAAGGTTGTTTGTAAAGTGATCCAACAGGACATACTCATACGCTTTAATTCCTAACTTTTTCCTGGACCGCCCTTTCGGGTTTTCAGTCCACCGGGAAACCCTTTTTTTTCCCAAGTCTCCCTTTTAGGTTTTCAACTTTCCGGGTGTACAAATTTTTGTTTTATCCCTAATTTTTTCCCGAACCTTTTTGGTTCGCCGGGATGCCCTTGTTTTTCCTAGATACGTCGACCTAGTGGGTCTCTTATGCGTAGTATCTTTTGACTATGTCCGTGTTTGCAGGATGCGGCAAGTCGTCACCATCCATGGTGGTCAAGATCATTACCCCACCAGAGAAAATGTTTTTGATTACAAATGGTCCTTTATAGCTAGGAGTCCACTTGCCCCTAGGATCACCTTGTGGGTGTATGATGCGTTTGATTACTAGATCCCCGACTTGATACACTTGGCACCTGACTTTCTTGTTGAAAGACTTGATCATCCGTTTTTGATACATTTGACCATGGCAAACAGCAGTAAGTCTCTTTTCGTCAATCAAATTCAGTTGATCAAGTCGAGTCTGGATCCAATGGTTTTCGTTCAATCTTGCATCTTTCATAATTCTCAGAGAGGGGATATGAACCTCAATAGGCAAGACAACTTCCATGCTGTATAACAAAGAATAGGGTGTTTCCCCAGTTGATGTGCGAGCTGTGGTACGATACCTGTGGAGAGCGAATGGTAACATCTCATGCCAGTCTTTATATTTAACTGTCATTTTCTATATGATCTTTTTAATGTTTTTATTTGCAGCTTCGACAACGCCATTCATCTTTGGCCGATAAGGGGAAGAGTTGTGATGCTGGATCTTGAATTGCTCGCACAGGGCGGTGATCATAGTTTTGTTGAGATTTGTACCATTGTCAGTGATGATCCTTTCCGGGATACCGTACCGGCAAATGAGATTTTGCTTGATGAAACGGGAAACAACATTCTTGGTAACGAAGGCGAAGGAAGCTGCTTCAACCCACTTTGTAAAATAGTCAATGGCCACTAGGATGAAGCGGTGTCTATTGGAGGCTGTTGGCTTGATTTCCCCAATTATATCAATTCCCCACATAGCAAAGGGCCAAGGAGCCGTCAAGACATTGAGAGGAATCAGAGGTACGTGCACCTTGTCAGCATAAATCTAACACTTATGGCAGGTTCAAGAGTGTTGATAACAATCTGCTTCCATGGTAGACCAGTAATAGCCTGCCCGTAGGATTTTCTTTGCCATCGTATGCCCACTGGAATGGGTACCAAAAGTTCCTTCATGCAATTCAGCCATGATCTTTTCATCTTCAACCTTATCTACGCACCGAAGTAACACAGAGTCATGATTGCGTTTATACAGGATGCCATTACTAAGGAAGAACTTAGTAGAGAATCTCCTTAAGAACTTTTTGTCATTGACTGAAGCTCCTTCTTGATATTCTTGAGCCTCGAGATACTTCTTGACTTTGTAAAACCAAGGCTGGTCCACTACTTCTTCAGTATTAATCTTGTGACAGTGTGCTGGTTCATCCATTCGTTCAGTAGTGATCTGGGGAGCCTCGTTATCCCAATTAAGTTTAAACATAAATGACATTGTGGCTAGAGCGTCTGCTAGCTGATTTTCTTCTCGCGGGAAATGATCAAAGGTAATATTCTCAAAATGTGGTAGCAATGTCAAAACATGTTCTTTGTAAGGGATAAGGTTTGGGTGTTTGGTGTCCCATTCCCCTTTGATTTGGCTGATAACCAAAGCTGAGTCTCCGAATACATCCAAGGATTTGATCCCCAAGTCTATGGCAGTTTTGAGACCGAAGATGCATGCTTCGTATTCCGCCATGTTGTTTGTACAATTGAAGCAATGTCTGGCAGTAAAGGGAGTATGACACCCTTCCGGAGATATGAGTACAACACCAATACCATTGCCGAGTGCATTGGAGGCTCCATCAAAGAACAGGGTCCATCGGGATCCTTGTTCAGGTCCATCATATGGCCTGATTTCTTCAAGTTGTCTAATGTCATGATGTCTTCATCCGAAAATTCGAATTTCATGGACTGGTAATCTTCTACAGCTTGGTGAGCAAGGTGATCAGCTAATACACTTCCTTTTATTGCTTTCTGGGTAGTATACTGTATGTCGTACTCTGTTAGGATCATCTTCCATCTCACTATTCTCCCAGAAAGAGAAGGCTTCTCGAAGATGTATTTTATCGGATCCATTTTAGATATCAACAAGGTAGTATGAGTTAGCATATATTGTCTTAGCCGGCGAGCAGCCCATGCCAGAGCGCAACAAGTTTTCTCGAGCAGTGAATATCTGGTTTCACAGTCGGTAAACCTTTTGCTCAGGTAGTAAATAGCATGCTCTTTTCAGCCAGACTCGTCATGCTGCCTCAATACACACCCCACCGAGTTTTCTAAAACAGTCAGATACATGATCAATGGTCTTCCTTCGACTGGTGGCATCAACACAGGAGGCTCTTGTAAGTATTATTTGATTTTTTCAAAAGCAACTTGGAACTCGTAATTCCATTTGACTACTTGATCTTTCTTTAATAGTTTGAAGATTGGCTCACAAGTAGCTGTCAGGTGGGAAATGAATCTGGAAATATAGTTCAGACGTCCCAAGAATCCTCTGACTTCCTTAACAGTACGAGGAGCAGGCATCTCTTGTATTGCTTTAACTTTGGCAGGATCGACCTCGATACCTTTGTTACTGAAGACAAAGCCTAAGAGTTTACTAGACCTTACTCCAAATGTGCATTTGTTTTTATTCAACCTCAGCTTCTACTTCTTCAATCTCTCAAACAATGTTTGTAAGTGATCAAGATGCTCTTCTTCTGTTTGAGATCTGGCTATCATATCGTCCACGTAGACCTCTATTTCATGATGTATCATGTCATTAAATAAAGCTACCATAGCATGCTGATAGGTTTCCCCTGCGTTTTTTAGTCCGAATGGCATTACCTTATAGTAGAATGTGCCCCATTGTGTAACAAATGTTGTTTTCTCCATGTCCTCAGGCGCCATTTTGATTTGGTTGTAACCTGATAATCCATACATGAAGGAAAAAACTTTTTGTTGTGCCGAATTGTCAACTAGGATATCAATGTGGGGGAGTGGAAAATCATCCTTAGGGCTCGCCCTAAAATCTCTATAGTCCACACACATTCGCACTTTGCCGTCTTTTTTGGGTATGGGAACAATGTTGGCAACCCATTGAGGGTAAGAGGTGACAACCAAGAATCCAGCGTTGAATTGCTTCATGACCTTTGCATTAATCTTTCCTGACATATCAGGTCTCATGCGGAGAACCTTTTCCTTTACTGGAGGATAATCTTCTGTTGCAGGAAAACAATGTACCACAATGTCGGCATCAAGTCCCAGCATGTCTTTATACGACCAGGCAAAGACTTCAACATAATCATACAACAACTGAATCAGACGCTCCTTGACAATGGGTTCCAGATTAGCACCCACCTTGACCTCTTTTTTGTCCTCTTCGGTACCTAGGTTGATTCTATCCACGGGTTCCTCGTGAGGCTGAATGGTTCTTTCTTCTTGTTGTAGTAGTCTGGAAAGTTCCCCTGGTACTTCACAATCTTCCTCACCTTCGTCTTTGGCTTGGAATATTAGATTCTTAGAGTCACAAAAGGCCATAGAAATATCGTTACCCATGGGATCCCGAATGGATGTATACCTTCATTGTGAGTATGGGTGTGTGTAAGGGTATAACTATCTTTGAAAGAAAATAAAATGTAAAAGAAAAACAATGAGCATAAAAGTTTGTATGCGAAAACGTCCATGATTCATTGATGTCTTATGAAAATGAGATAATGACCCTTACAAATGGACCATTGTGCCTCGGGTAAGACACAAGGTTTTAAGACTGCGAATTATTTCAATATTGCAGATCCAACAAAATGTAAAGACAAATTACTGTGGGATAAAAGTGATCGGGACAAAGTCACTAGCCTCCCAATTGCTGAGCCCTCCATTGACAGTCGGGAAGATCCAATCCTCCAAGTTGCAATCATCTTCACCATCTTCTACCGTGTTGACTTCACGGTTGCTGATCTTCAAGGGTGGTCATCCCGCACGGGTACAACGTACAACCTTTTGAGCACTTGAAGTGAAACCTAGGCCAAACTTGTCAGACTTATATGGGATATCTGGGAGTTGTCCCCAGATAGTGCACCCTCCTTCTTCTACCACTGCTTTGGCGTCCTTCAGCGCTGACATCCAAAGTGGAGGCCTTGTAACCTGTGGAATCTGAGACACAACCTTGGTCACTGCCACATCTTACGAGACCTCTTCAAAGTGTTGAAATGGAGTTTCAATAAATTCTCCATCTAATTCCACACATCTGAAGGAATTGAGATGGCTAATCATGTATTCTTCCTCTCCATGAACTGTGATAATCTTCCCTTGAACCAGATACTTCAGCATTTGGTGCAATGTAGAAGTAACAACGCCAACATTGTGGATCCATGGTAGGCCTAACAAGCAGGAGTATGAAGGGAGGATGTCCATTACATAAAAGGTTGAATTGAAAGTTTGGGTTCCAACCTTTATGGGGATGTCCACTTCCCCATGCACCATCCTTTTCGAGCCGTCAAAAGCCCTTACTACTATGTTGCTTGGCTTTAATGTCAGTCCCTTGCAGTCAAGTCTATCAAGAGCTTTTTTCGGTAATACATTCAAAAATGAGCCTGTGTCCACCAAAACATGAGCCAGAGTTGTGCCCCTACATTCCACTGAGATATGCAATGCCTCATTATGCTTCCTTCCCCTCGGCGTCAGATCAGCGTTTGAAAAACCTAAACCATTGTCTGCAGTTAGGCTGGCTACGCAGTATTGAAACTGATCGGCAGATGTCTCTTGAGGTACATGGGCGGTTTTTAAGAACTTTACCAAGGCTTTTGCATGTGCCTCAGAACATAGTAGTAATGCCAGCATGGAGATTTTAGAGGGAGTTTGCCCCAATTGTTCAACTACATCATAGTCGCTCCTCTTTATAATTTTTAGGATCTCCTCCATTTCTTTCTTGGAAGTCTCAGGGATAGTCAATGACTGGGCCTTCATCCGAACATGCTCAACCAAAATTCTTTTTCCTCGAGTTTCAGCAATAGGAGTGTTGGTAGGAATGATAACAGGGGTTGTAAAAACTTCATCAGTAGGAGTACCTGCAGAGATGATTATGGGTATGGGAGTAACCTTTGAAGCAGCCACATGGATGATTACGGGTCCAGAAATAACCTTTGGGGGAGCAATTTCTGGAGAGAAGATCCTACCGCTTTGGGTAAACTTACTAGTTCCTGCAATATTACTGACGTAAGAATCTTCTTTCTCAGAATTTATCTCTTCGGTGGCTGGCCAGTCTTGCTTGATACCATGGTAGTAGACGTCCGCTCCATAATTCAACGACACAATTTTGTCTGATACATATGGGACTGGTCCAGTCATTGTGATTATTAAAGGAGTTACTTTCAGAACTGATGTAATTCTAACGGGTCTTTTGGTGGAGCCCCTGGAAGAATTGGCGGAAATGGTAATGATAGAAACATCTTTAAAAAGAACAAGTGGAACAGAAGTCTTTTCAAACAAAATTTCTTAGTTATCTATCAGGCACTGAACGACTACTTTCAACAAAGGACAACTAGTTGGTGAGGACAAACAGAGATGGAAAACTTCATCACAGCCCGGGAATACACCGGCATTCAACAAATTCATTTTAATAGTCAGGAGTGGGGTCATGAGTTCATCAACTGAGGTAACAAACAAATCTTCCTCAATGGCATTAGTATTGTGGCCATGTCTGGGCATAGGAGCAGAAATGACGTTTGGCTTCTCGGGTGCATCAAACTCAATTTCTTTTGCTTCAATGAGGTCTTGTATTTTATTCTTCAAGGCCCAACAGTTATTAGTATCGTGACCAGGACTTTCAGAGTGATATGCGCAACGGGCATTGGGATGATAATGAGGAGATGTTGTATTGGGGTTTTTCAGAGCTTCTTTCAAGGACACCAAATTGGATCTTAGTAGATGCGGTAATACATGAGACGGGGTCATGTTGATTCTGGTGAACTGCCTGACTGGCCTTTCCATCCTTGGATGATTATTTCTTTGCTGATCAGAAGCAGGTTTAGGAATCATAACGGCCCCCACCATTGGTCGACGTTCAACCCTATCTTGGTTTCTTTGCGGATATACAGCAGCCACCTCTTTCTTTCCAATGAAAGGCTTTCTTACATCTGTAGAAGAAGATGTATCTTTCTGAATCTTCCCACTCTTTATACCGGCTTCTACCCTCTCACCGGTCAATATTAGTTCAGTAAAGCCTGCAAATGAACTTCCAATTAAATGATTGAAGAAGGGACCAGACAAAGTGCCCAAGAACATGTCTACCAACTCTCTCTCAGATAGAGGGGGTTGAACTCTTCCAGCTAAGTCTCTCCATTTTTGCGCATAGTCCTTGAAACCTTCGTTAGAAACCATGGCCATACTCTGGAGTAGAGTACGGGTAGGCGCAAGATCAGCATTGTACTGCTATTGTTTGTAGAAAGCTGTAGCAAGATCTTCCCAATTATGAACGTTGGCTCTTTTTAGTTGGTAAAACCATTCAAGTTGAGTTCCAGGCAGACTATCTTGGAAGAAGTGCACCCATAAGTCTTTATCAGCGGTATGGGGTTGGATTTTCCTCACATATGACCGTAGATGCATTTTAGGGCATGAAACTCCGTCATATTTGGCGAATATAGGTGCTTTGAATTTCGTAGGAATCACAATCCCCGATACTAAACCCAATTCCTCAAAGTCCAAGCCTGGTACTTTTTGGATTTCCATCACGCTCAACTGCTCTCCGAGATGTCTATACTTGTCATTAGATGAAGGGTATTGTTCCTCAGAGTAGTCTTCTTCCTCCTCTTCCTCTTCCGATTCTGACGGGACAACTGTTTCTTTACCCTTCCCCTCCCGATTGTCTTTTTCTCCGGATGTTGTTGCAAAGTTCAAGGTCCTTCTTGTTTTCTCATGAAATCTTCTTCCCATGTTCAGGACTCCATTTACCTTCTTTGTCTTCTTTTTCCTCTCTTCAGCCAGTAAAGTCTTCGACTTTTCTTGCCCCTTGGCTAGGGTCAAGAGCAACTGTTGAAACTGTGTATTCTGAGCTTGGAGATCCTTCACTGTTTGCTCAAGATCCATCTTACTGAAATAAATAGTAGAGAGATGAGGAGGCTTGTTACAAAAGACCTGTTTATGTTATGATGAATGATATATGCATATGTAATGATTTCAAGGATTTCAAAGATTCAAATTTGTTTTAGACAAAAAAGGAACACACATTATATTAATAAGTTAGAGCTTGAATACATCAATGCCTCTTGGGAAAAATAATACAAAAACTCTAAGATAAAAAGGTAGTACGCATCCTCTTTGGTGCAATGTAGGCATTCAGAGTCTGCTCCTCATGGAGTAGCCTAGTGAGTTCCAAAACCTTCTTCTCGCTTTCGTAGAATTGGGCTTCGAACGTATCTCGCTCCCCCTTGAGTTGTATCCAATCCCTTTGTAGGTCTTCAAGAGATGTGGGCATGTCAGGATGTAGGATAGTGTATGGAACATCTCCCTCCATGACAGGCTCAATGATTACCGGGAGAATGGAGGGGTAAGGCATCATAAGACTCTGAGCACGAGTTCGTACCCATTTGAGGTAAGGCTCAAGAGGGATGGAATTCTTATGCCCCAAAGTCTTTCTATCCACCATGTTTAACATCCTCCAAGCTCGGATGAATCTCTGGCGAAGACCTTGATTGTTGTTGTCGTAGTCGAATACCAAACCTTGAATCAACATCTCATGCGGGCCATCCCTACAGGCGTAACCAAATTGTCTTAAGGCCAAACAGGGGTTGTAGGTGATACCTCCCATAATTCCAAGTAAAGGGACATTAGGGAATTCTCCATAATGGTCGACGATGATAACATTCTCTTTGGATCGAGAGCACCAATGAATGTCTGAATGTTTGAGTGTCATCAACCTTTGTGACCACCTTGAACCTTGATCATTCTTTAACACAGATTGGGGAAGATGAGAAATAAACCATCTTGTTAAGATAGGAGTGCAACACATAAGGACACCTCTTTTCCTCATTGTGCGAGTGTGAAAAGAGTGTAGGATATCTCCTAGAAATGTAGGCACCGGGTTGCGTGATATGAAGATTTTGATGGTGTTCACATATATGAGCTGGTCAGGGTTTGGAAACAAAACCATCCCATAGATGAGGAGAGCCACAATTTCCTCAAAGGCTTGCAAGTCCAAAGAATTCAAACAGCTTTGGGCCTTCTCAAACAGGAACTTTGCTAGGAAACCTTTGACATCACTCCTTGTTTCCCAATGAGTTGTGATATCAGATGAGTGCAAGTGTAGAACTTGAGCAATCTCTTTTGGCTTTGGGTTTCTTTCCGTAACATTGAAGGGTAGTTGATTGAGAATGGGAATCCTCAAGAGTTGGGAGAATTCTTCCAAAGTAGGCACAAGTTGATAGTCGGGAAATGTGAAGCAATGGTGTAAAGGATCAAAAAACTGAAAAAGCACCTTCAACATGTCCTCATCTGTGTTAGAGGTGACCAAGTTGAGTAGGCGACCATGTCTCTCGGTGATTGGAGAGTTTTTAGGAATCCTTGAAGCTAGCACCTTAAGTTGTGGAGGTATCCTCACAAGGTTGACTTGAATAGTTTTCCTGCGAAGTGAATCCATATCCTACAAAACAAGAACAAAGATGAATTCCAAAATCCTTGAAATTGTTAGTGGATGTATATGATGTTCATGATGTTCATGATTTTATGTACAAATATGCATATACAAACAAAACAAACAAATCCTTAGTTTTAGGCTTGCACAGAGTTTTATAGGTAAGTACCCTCTTGAAGTTTAGTTGGCTTAAACCTGTCCTAGTAATAGTAACCGGGTTCTAAGGAGCTCAATATCACTGGATTGTTTCCTTGGTCATTGTTTCAGCTCAACCCTCTTTAATGGCAACCGAAATATCCCAAGAAACCAAACCTTAATGAGTGTAGTATCGAGTATCTACCAACTTCGGACTGCACCAAAGCTGGTCATCTCACTACATCATAAAGGCCAAGTTAGTCAAGTAAAGGTTCTAGAAGTTTAGTAGTGCTTTATGACATCACTCAGCGGCCCCGTATTCTCTTTGATTAACTCAAAGGCTACCGGTACCCACAAATATGTCGCACTAACGTAGCTATTTCTTAGACCATGTCGGTATACCCCGCATAGTTTCCACAACGTATTGCTACTTACCTATAATGTATCCCAAATCTGGGTAGAGGATTCAAACCCAAACAAAGAACCATAATGTAAATCATAAAGGTCAAACAATATAAGCAAGTAAATGTGATCTAAACCTTAAGGTAACCCCACTTTTATAATATTCCCCAGCAGAGTCGCCAGTTCTATGATACGGTAGGAGAACTGACTTGAGGGTTTTGCGTTTTATCGAAAATGTTGTGGTTAGCAAGAGTCGCCACCTACTTTTCTTTTATCCAAAAGGAAAGGTGAAAAAGCAAAGGAAAGACCTTTGAGATTGTTTCTTGAGTTCGGGGGTAGATTATGAAAAGGGAAGGTATTGACACCCTTTTCATTCATGGTTTTCCATGGGCTCTTAGTTACTTGCTAGATTACTTGCTTTTTTTTGAAATTGTGCTTTGTATAGTTTTTGAAATTATTTTATAAAAGAGGCTATTTGTTTAGGAAATCTTTGTAATGATTCTCGCTCGTAAGAATGTATACAAAGATGTTGATCTTTTGAAAATGTTTTCAGTTTTGTAAGATGTTTTGAATGTGTAGGTGTTTGTTTTGAAAATAGCAAGGATGTTTTGTTTGAAACGGAGAAAGTAATTAGGAGCAATCTACCTACTAAAATGTCTTTCTTGTTCATTTTCTTTTCCTTGGACACTGTTTTCTTACCATTGATTTGGTAAGCAACCCTATCTTTGGATGTAAACGGGACGGGCGTGGGTCGTCATATAGCCATGATTAGCAATGTTGCAAGGTATCTTAGCATTTTCTGAGGGACTAAGATCATTTTGTAAGGCAACTTTGAATATCGTCATCGAGGGACTATGATCTTGTATTTGTTTGTTTTTTTGCTAAGATACTTTACATGCGTAATATGGCCATTTTGGTATAAGGTAACCAAGTGGAGTAACCCTAGGGGTGTTTGTGTGCAAGTGTGTCATTTTCATGCTTGATTTTGTCTTGAATTAGGGTTTTCTATTTGATTGGTTTTATCTTGCCATACAAATCCTAGTTACTAGCATATTATGTAAAAGCGACAAATTACGAAATTTAAAGTTACTACACAATTACAACACTTGTGGGAGGGGGTATACAAGTTATGAATGGGGATTTAAATAATATAAACCTAATTAATATATTACAACCAAATTGAATTTGTGCAATAATTGGAATAAACAATATACAAGATGAATTAAATATGCAAGAATTATAAATGCAAAGAAAAAATATTTTTTGTTTGGTTTCCTAAGAAAAAGGGTCTTGATTTTAACCTAATTAGATGTAGAAAATAATTAATCAAGTTTAATATTCATTAAGAGAAAGATTCTTAACAAAAACCCTAATTCTTCTTGATTGATTAAAAAGAATGAAGTTTATAAAAAAAAAGTATTTTTTATATTTTATATTTTTTGTCTTGAAAAATAAATTATAGTGTTATAAAATATTCTTTAGTCTTTTGGTATCAAAAAATATATTTTCATTAGTATAAAATAAATAATATTTTAATTTTAATTAAATTTCAAGATAATTAATGAAAATAAATAAAGTGTGATCAAAATAAAATATATTTTTTATGAAAAAATAAATAAACTAAGTTAAAATATAACTCTACTATTTTTTGTATTTTTATGATTTTTAATATTAAGAAAAATATATTTAAGAAAATAAAATTAAAAAAATAAAAAAATAATGGGCCAGGGGTGCAAATATGAAACAGGGAGAATATGTTAGAAAAAAAACAAAGGCCCATGAAGTGGAGGCCCAGCGCTGCAAGAGACAAAAAATGTGGAAAAAATGTGAGAAAATGCAAAAGGCAGCGCGCTGAGGCTCGAACCCATGACCTCTAGCAATAACGGGCGTTGTGTTACCACTGGGGTGGCTGTACATCTGTTTATATAAACAAAACCGTAAATATATATTAGAAAATGCTTTCTGAAGGCCACTTCATCTTCAACCTTGAGCCATGGCCGGACCACCTGTATCTTCCTCATTTCTCCACAAAAATGGAAAGTTCAAACATGAAAGTTGTGGTGTTTTTTCCCACGATTTCAACCATATAACTTATGTAAACTAAAAGTCAAAGATAAAATCTAATTTTACTGGCCCTAAATTGAAACCTAATTTTCACAGAAATTTCAAATCCAAAATTCTCTATACACAGTTAATATAAATGGAAACTATGAACATGGTTAGCTTTAGAGCAATGATATCTACATTTTGTTTTCACAAATCAGGATCAAATGATGCTTGTATGAAGAGATAGAATTTTTAGTTTTTACCTCTTGCAGCTGGAGTCGTGAATGGAGTTTGAGCAACTTTTGAGATGGCCTGAGGATCTGTTTAGCTTGCTTGGACCTCCTTGAGTGTATCCCAACTCTTACTTTACCTTGAATGTCCCTGAATCTCTCTACTCAAGTCAACCTACAAGCTTAGTTTTTGAAAATGGTGGATAGTGATAGAGGAGCTAGAGTCTTGAAACAGGGTCCTGGATTGCTTTGGTATGATGTATAAAAGGTGTTTGAGTGATTAGTTTTCAAAATGCATGAGTGGAAATGAATATCATGAGTTTTGGTTCAAAACTGTATGTTAATCGTATTCTTGAAAAGGTTTTTGGTTTTGGAATGTTTGAGGCAGTTTCAGGGCAATAACATTTGTGTGTCCACTTGCAAATAGTGTGTCTACTTATAAGCAAGAGGTTTTAAGACTTTTAACAACTCAGATTTCAAAAACTCACATGTTTTGCTTGGTTACTTGTTTTTGAAGCAAAGCTAGCAAGCATGGTTTCAAGGTGTAGTACAAAGCTTGTAGGGGGGCTGAGACCTTTAAACACACTTGTTCTGATTGTGTGGAGTGTGTTTATGCAGAAAGAACAAATGCAAGGCTCAATGCAAGTTGACTTTGCATAAAGTTTGCTTTTCTAAAATGGAAATGTTGCCTTTCTCCCCAAAATGGAATTAACTTTGTACAATGCATTGAATTCTTGGATTAAAGCTTCAAACAACTGTGAAAATATTAAATTATGGAGTTAAAGTCAAGTTAGAAGCCTGCAAAGTGGGATTTTTACAGCATGCTTGAGGATTGGATCCAATGTTCTTAACAAAATGGCTTGTAATCCAAGTGACAAAACACCAACTTCATCTCTTCGATTCTCCCTACTCAAGAATGATCTCAAAGAGTTCTTGGACATTTTGGAAATCTTGAAATGTGCTATACAACTCATATTTGAATTGATTTTGAAGATCCCCATTGTAACCATGTGAAAAATTTCCATGAAGTTAGGTAAAAAATCTGCCTAACTAGGGCAAAATTTCACTAAGTTATTTTTAGTTCATGAGCATGTATTCCCAAAATTATAAATTGAGATCCAAGCATTTTTAGGAGAAGTTGTGTGAAGAAAAGTTGTAGATTTCATGGAGATCTACAATTTTCATGGTGGGAGTTTCCTTTGAATCATCTTGCATCATGGTGAAAATTTGGCTCAAAGTTGTGAAAAAATAAGAAATTTTCTATACTTAGAAAAATTTCTAAGTTAACAAATTCATCTTTTCAAAACAAAATCTTGAATTCTTGATTTATTGATGAACAAGTTTCATATTTTGACATGTTTTGATGAATTATGGTCTTTGACATTTGATTTTGACCAAAAAGTCAAAGTTTGACTTTTCAGTATACAATTGACTTTTGATCAGTTGACTGCAAAATTCATCTGTCAATCCAATGGATTTGTAATGTTTTGAATCGTGTTATTAGGTCAAAATGATGCAATTTAACTCTTGAAATCATGCTTCAAACCAATTGATCATTTTCTAGGACAAAAATCAGAAATTGCCCTTTCTCAGTCAAATCCCTAATTTTGACCATTTTGCCTTTTTGATGATTTGATCAAATTTATTGAGGAATTATAGTCCAAACTTGATCAAATGATGCATATGAGTCTAAATGTTGATGTGGATAAAAAATTATGAAGTTTGACTGTAAATTGACCATGGTTGACTTTTTCCCCAATACAACTTATTTTTAGGTCAATTGTTCAATTGACTGATCAAAAGTGTGATCCAAGGCTTGAAACATGACACGAATAATCTTGGAGGTCCATAATGGTTCATGAAAGTCATATGAAGCATTGATAGTCCAAAAATCCTTGTGCAAACTCAAACCCTAATTTTGGTCATCAGTGCATAAGGAGGTGTCTTGAGCTTATCAAACCCTAGTGCAGTCTTGAACCCAATGAGATCTTGTGATCAAATTCTTGACAAATGAGAGGGCAAATTTTGGGGTACAACAATATGTATTGGATGCGAACCTTTTTTTGTGTGTTGTGAGCGTAGAAATAGGCGTGAACATGTGTATAAACTCTTGTGTTGCAAGTGCAGGCGTAGGCGTAGAAGTGCGTATGGACGTAGACGTGGATTTTCTTTTTGACATTTTTCTAACCCAAAATGTTTTTCAATGTTTAATCAAAAGCTTTTATTTGTTAATTTCCCCGAAATGATTTCAAGACAATATTCACAAGCAATAATCGTAGTATTTTGCAAACAAGTCTAAGAAGAAAAAAAAACAATTTGAAAGATGAAAAGAAAAATGGATGTTTTATTAATATGCCTCTGAATAGGCGAGAGTACAAGATGCAATTCCTAGAAAGAGGTAATTACAAAAAGTTTTAAAACTGTAAATGGAAATGAAAAAAATTATAATTGTTGTTGTTGTTCCCCAATATCCTTTTAATATTCCTAATCTGCTTTGCTTCTGAGTCGTATAATTTATATCCATCTCTCCCTTCACGGTTCGTAGTCGCAGTTCTTAGATCGAAATCTTTTTGTTCTTTATTTTTTTGAATGATCCCTAATTTTTGCCTGGATTTCCCTTTTAGGTTTTCAATCCACCGGGATAATTTTTTGTTATATTCCTCTAAGTTTTGCCTGGATCTCCCTTTAGGGTTTTTGATCCACCTGTACGCTCCTTTTTTCCTAAGTCGCCCGTTTAGGGTTCGAGTTTAGCGAGCTTTTTATACATTATTTTTTGAATGCGTCTAAGTTTGTCGGATGCGGTAGTTCTTCCTCATCCATTTGTTGTGAGGATAAGACCACTATCAGAGCATTCTGTTTTTACTACGTATGGACCTTCGTAGTTGGGTGTCCATTTTCCATGCGAGTCGAGGCGAGGTAGCAGAATCTTCTTGAGCATAAGATCCCTTTCTTTGAATATTCGAGGCCGAACTTTCTTGTCAAAGGCTCTTTTCATCCGATTATGATGTAATTGATTATAGCATAAAGCTGTCAAGCGTTTCTCTTCGATAAGGTTGAGCTGATCGAGTCGTGCCTGAACCCATTCTGCCTGTTCCAGCTTTGTTTCCATTAGAACACGAAGTGATGGTATCTCGATTTCAACTGGAAGCACTGCCTCCATGCCGTATACCAGAGAAAAAGGAGTCGCACCCGTTGATGTGCACACGGAAATGCAATAGCCATTTAGAGCAAAGGGAAGCATTTTGTGCCAATCTTTGTATGTATTCACCATTTTCTGAATGATTTTCTTGATATTTTTATTGGCTGCTTCGACGACTCCATTCATCTTGGGTATGTACGGTGAGGAGTTATAATGTTAGATTTTGAAACTATCGCATAACTCCTTCATCATCTTGTTGTTCAGATTGGGCCTGTTATCTGTAATTATCTGGCTTGGGACCCCGTATCTGCATATGATATTATGCTTGATGAAGTGTGTAACCACTTGATCTGTCACATTGGCGTAGGATGCCGCTTCCACCCATTTGGTGAAGTATCCGATAGCTACCAGTATGAAACAATTTCTATTGGATGCTTTCGGCTTGATCATGCCAATCATATCAATTCCCCACATTGAGAATGGCCAAGGGGAGCTCATGACATTCAGAGGAGTTGGAGACACATTTATCTTATCAGTATAGATCTGGAATTTGTGACACGTCTTCGTGTAGTGATAGCAGTCAACTTCCATGGTCAACCAATAATACCCTGCTCGTATAATTTTTCTAGCCATGGCGTGCTCGGTTGTATGAGTTCTAAAAGTTCCCTTGTGGATCTCTCTCATGAGCGTATCTGCTTCCTGCTTTTCCACACACTTGAGTAGTACCATGTCGTAGTTTATTTTGTGTAGCAGACCGTTACTCAGAAAGAATTTTGAGGCCAGTCTTCAGAGAGTTCGTTTGTCAATGATACAGGCATTTTTCGGATATTCTTTCTTTTCCAGGTATTTCTTAATGTCGTAAAACCAAGGCTTGCTGTCAGGCCCTTCTTCAATAGCAAGTCAGTTTGGGGGCTCTTCGAAGTGTCTGATCATAATGCATGGTTCATGGTTCGGCCAAGTCACTTTTAACATAGCTGATAGAGTTTCCAGAGCGTCTGCCATTTGATTTTCTTCTCGTGGGATATGACAGAAAGTGATCTCTGTAAATTCCGCAACCAACTTTAAAACATGATCCAGATATGGAATCAGTTTAGGGTTTTTAGTATCCCATTCATTGTTGACTTGGTATATGAATAATGCGAAATCCCCAAATACTTCGAGGTGTTTTATTCTCAGATCGATGGCAGCTTCCAGTCCTAGTATACAGGCTTCGTACTCGGTAATGTTGTTGGTGCAGTCAAAACACAACCTTGCAGTATAAGGCTTGTGATAATTCTTCAGAGAATTCAAGACTGCCCCTAAGCTGTGACCTAGTGCATTTGAAGCCCCCGTCGAGCATGAGTGTCCAATGTGCCCCTGGCTCGGGTCCTTCGTCAGGTCCTAGTATTTCATAGTCAACTATAACCATGACGTCTTCGTTTGGAAAGTCGAACTTCATAGGTTGATATTCTGGAAGAGGTTGGTGAGCTAGATGATCATCTAGTATACTACCCTTGATGGCCTTCTGAGTGACATATTAGATGTCGTATTCTGATAGTAGCATCTGCCATCGGGCTATTCTCCCGGTAAGAGATGGTTTTTCGAACACATACTTTAGAGGATCCATTCTTGCTATTAACCATGTGGTGTAGGTTAACATATATTGTCTCAACCTCTTATTATCCCAAGCTAATGCACAACAAGTTTTCTCGAGGAGCAAATACCTGGTTTCACAGTCAGTAAATTTCTTGCTGAGGTAGTAAATTGCTTGCTCTTTTCTTCCTGTTTTGTCCTGCTGTCCCAAAACACAACCCATTGATCCTTAGAGCACTATTAGATACATAATGAGTGGTTTTCTGGGAACTGGTGGCATTTAGATCAGTGACTCTTATAGATATTGTTTTATTGTCTCGAAGGCTATCCGAGAATCATCATTCCATACTACCGTTTGATCTTTTCGCAATAATTTAATTATCGGCTGACACGTGGCTGTTAGATGCGATATGAACCTTGAGATGTAATTCAATCGCCCTAAGAATATTGGCATTCCTTTTATAGCTTTTACTTTTTTGGGGTCTACCTCGATACCCCGCTGACTTACAATGAAACCTAACAACTTGCCTGATCTGACGCAAAATGTACATTTATTCAGATTTAGCCTTAGTCTGAACTTGAGCAGCTGTTCGAATAACTTTTTTAAATGTATGGTGTGTTCCTCCTCCATATGGGATTTTCGATCATATCATCTATGTACACTTCGACCTCTTTGTGAATCATATCATGGAATAGTGTGACCATTGCTCTTTGATATGCTGCCCCTGAATTTTTGAGACCGAATGACATGACTTTGTAGTAGAAAGTTCACCAAGGTGTCATGAAAGTGGTCTTTTCCATGTCTTCGGGTGCCATTTTGATTTGATTATAGCCCGAGAAACCATCCATGAACGAGAATACTGAGGCTTGAGCTATGTTGTCCACCAAAACATCTATGTGTGGTAATGGGAAGTCATCTTTGGGACTTGCTTTATTCAGGTCTCGGTAATCCACACACATGCGTACCTTGCCGTCTTTCTTGGGTACTGGCACAATATTAGCTATCCATGGCGAATAGTCTACCACTGCTAAGAACCCTGCGTCAAACTGTTTAAGAACCTCCTCTCTGATTTTGCTCGACATATCTGGACGAGTTCTACTGAGCTTTTGCCTAACTAGAGAACAACCTCCTTTGAGAGGTAGCCAGTGCACCAGGATATTTGTATCTAACCCTGGCATGTCCCTGTAGGACCAAGAAAATATATCCATGTACTCATTCAATAACTTAATCAGCCTGTCTTTGACGCTCCGCTCCAACATTGCCCCTAGCTTGATTTCTTTCGGATCTTACCCTGTGCCCAGATTAATGGTCTCAATAGCCTCTTAATACAGTTGTATGCTATCAGCCATTCGTTCTATTTCCCTTGCCATTTCCTCAGAGAGTTCAAGATCTTCATCATCTTCCTCTTCGGCTTGGTTGATTGGAGCATCAAAATTATATCGGGTCACATCGGTAGCATTATCGGTGGTTTTGGGCATGGATATGCACATTTATCATGTTTTGTTGCAGATTTTAGTATATGAACTTCTAAAAATGTATATGCAGAGAAAGTATTTCCATTTTTAGATTTAAGAGATAAATGCAAAAGAAAGACAAGGATCTTAATTGAAAACAAAATATAACTTTTATTAATTATAAATATTGTTTGAAACAAAACGGGGGAAACCCTTACAGGGAACTCCTATGCCTCGGGCTTGATATATGTTCTTTCAAAAAGAAGAAAAATTACTTAGGAAAGGAAAATATCTCGGGAATCTCCATGACAATCCATCTTTCGAGTTCTTTTCCAGGGGCGCATTCTCTGATGAAGTCAGTTGCACTTTTGGTATTGACTTTGCTAGATATCATCGCCACATGTCCGCCATGCTCTGTTCCCTTGTTCACAAAGGTCTCTTGGACCGGAGGGAACCGTGCTTTACCTTTAAGAGTAACTTCTAATACTTCATAGCCCAAACCAAAGCGATTCTTCTTCTCGGGAATTCCTGGGAGCTTTCCCCAACCTTTCAGGGCATCACATTCCATGGTTGTTTGCAAGTCTCTCCACGAGGTCACGTTGAACTTATTACCTTTTTCTACGGGCAAAGTCACCATTGAAGCAATTTCCAGAGCTTGGAATGGGGTGGCTATACAGTCTTCGTCGACACTGATATATCGGTATGATTAAATGTGACTTATGAAGATGTCCTCCTCACCGTTGATTATGGTTAATTTCCCTTCCACTAGGAACTTCAACTTTTGATGTAAAGTTGAAGTAACTGCCCCTGCAGCATGGATCTAAGGTCTCCCCAGTAAGCATGTGTACACCGGTTATATATCCATGACCTGGAAAGTGATATTGAAGATATGCGGCCCAATTTTGACTGGAAGGTCCACCTTTCCCAATACTGAGCTTCAAGAACCGTTAAATGCTTTCACTATCATAGAGCTTGGCCTCATCGCCACATCATCTATTGTTAAATTCATCAATCTTGATTTTGGAAATACGTTAAGGGCATAGCCGATATCGGTGAGGACCCTGGATAGGCTAGTAATACCTATTTGCATAGTGATATGGAGTGCCTTGTTGTGAGCTCGGCCTTGTGGTGGCAATTCATTGTTACTAAAACCCAGGTATGATCCAGACGTTAGATTTGCTACCACATTGTCAAATTGATTCACAGAAATCTCTTCCGTAATATGAGCTGAACTTAGTACCTTCATCAAAGAGTCTCGGTGCGCTTCAGAGTTGATGAGTAGTGAGAGTATGGAGATCTTAGCTGGTGTTAGGTGGAGTTGGTCCACCATCATGTAGTCACTTCTCTTTATTATGTTCAGAAACTCCTCTGCCTCTTGATCAAGAAATTTTTTGCTTGGAGGTTATGTTTCTTGACTCGTTTCTACCACTACTTTTCTCTTGTCTTTTTTTGGGGTCTCATCTTTATTATTTGGTGGTTCGGCTCCAAAGATTCAACCTCTTTGGGTCATACCCCCTGGCCCTGCTATATTTGAAATTGCAGGTCCTTGACTTGATGAAGGCTCGTTTTCTTGTTTTACTCCGTTAATGTATCGACTGAGTCATAACCCATGGCACTGCCTTGTTATTTTCATAAGGGATAGGTGACGGTCCCTTAATTATCATCGTGGCCTTTGGAATTGCTGGTATTATGAGAGCCTTCTTCGGCGCCGTTCCTATGGTTTCTGCTGATTCTTCCCACGGGATAACTAGAGTCTTTTTACTAAGATTTGGGCCTTGGTAAGGGATTACCAATGGCTTCTTTCTTTCAATCACAACTATGTATTTTTCTTCAGGGTATGGTCTAAATTGGACTATCCCCTGATCCATTAGCTTTTGCAGAGTTTTGTCAAAGGTTCTATTATGTTCCAATAGTGACCCACATTCGAACAAGTACTCCTTCAGTAAGTCAATTGGGGTCTTTGCTTGTCTCGTTTCCCCAAAGTCAGTGACTACTTCAATCACATTTATTGTTGGCTCTCCATGCAGAGGCATAGGATTTAACTTGATGTTAGGTTTCTCAAAGGTGATGTCTTGAGATTCTAACAAGTCATGAACCTTGTGTTTGAATGCCCAACATTATTCTATGGTGTGCCCCGGGGAGTTAGCAAGATATTTGCATCTGGCATCAGCATTGTATCTTCGTGGGAGTGGCCCGACGGAGGAGCTATAAGCTTGATTTTTGCCAAGGATGTCTTGACCAAGTGCTATAATAACTGGCTGGGTGGCATGGGGAGTGGATTAAAATTTCTTGGTGGTCTTCTAAATCTGTCTTGCTTCCACCCTTGTGGGATTATTAGTGGTTGTTGTGCCCTTGGTTGTGAGGCTACGACATTAATTTCTCCATCTTGTATTTTTGGGGAGTCTGAAGCGGGCCTTTTTGGATTGTGGGGTCCTGCTTCTGGCTCTTTCCTTGGTTGGTGACCGCTTGATGCACCAATAGTTTGGGCTACTTCTTCGAAAGCTACCCTGGAAATCTGGTCCTGCCTGTCAATGATGTTCTTAAAAGCTAGAAGAACTTGACTTAGATCTCCCTTCATTGAACTTACATCACCCTTTACTTGGTTGAGATCCTCTTTAAACGCAGCCTGAGTTTCCTCGATTTTCTCCATTGCTTTTTGTTGGTAGGCCCTTATTTGATATGGAGGTAAAGGTGGTGGTGATCTTCTTCTACCAATGGCTCAACTGGAGAGTTTTTTTTTATAAAAAATATGAGTTTTGATATGATATGCAGGTGTTTATGAATGCATTCATGCGAATGAATATGAGCGGGGTTAAATGTCTTATTCACTTGGGTATATATTTATTTTGTGCTCCTTTTTTATTATTATTCGGTGATCAACTTAAAAAATAGATATGCAAACTAGATATGGAAACAAAATGCCTTTATTGAAGGTAACATAATTCAGATATTGAAAAATATTACAATCTTAAACCAAAACTTTATTTACGTGAAATCAAGCAAAGGGAAATAAGTCTTCTAGGCGCGCTTGTGGAGCGGAGCTTGAGAAACAATCCAATAAGTCTTCATCACATTATTTCCCTTTTGTGGCTTTGATTTTAGACATGTTTGGCGCATTGACGTGGACAAGTTGTTTCCTTTGGTATCCATTTTTAAAGACAGTCACCGAGATCTTGATTTTATCATTATTTTTGTACCCTGTTGTGATCGGTGGATCTGGAACTGACTGTTTAACGCTGGTTCGCGAAATGTCGCGGTAAGCAAGAGTCGCCACCGTCTTTTATTTTCTCCAAATGGAAAGGACAAAAGCACAGAAAAATTCCTTATAGAGATTGCTCTCGGTTCGGGAGGTAGGTTATAGAAAGTGAAGGTGTTAGCACCCTTTCTATCCATGGTTATCCATGGGCTCTTAGATACTTGCTCACTTGTGTTTTCAAAAATGGTTTGTTTGCTTTTCAACTGTGGGTTTTAAAAAAGGTTTCTTTGAAAATTCTAGTTCGACTCTTGTATCGGTCCTCAAGAGTGTTTGAAAAATTGCGTTCGAAAGCTTTTGAAAATGTGTCGGTGTGAAAAGTATTTTTGATTTGTTTTGTTTTGAATTAGAGCAAGTATCTAGAGTCGTCTACCTACCCTAAGGAATTCGTCTGTGTAAATGTCCTTTAAAGTAGTGCCATCCCACCATTGAGAGGTAGGTAGCACCACCGTTGGAGGTGTTCGGGTCAATTCGTTTGTTCGGGACATGGTGATCACCAGAGCAATGGGAAGATACCTTAGAAGCTACCCTCATGCCAGGTTCCCGGATCATGAGGACTTACTAAGACATCCTCTACTCGACGATCACCTTTCGAGGCAAGGCAACAGTGAGGCGTACCCTAGGGGTGGTGTGTGCAATTCGTGTGTCGTTTTCATTTGCATTTATCTTGTTATGTTATTGGTGTTCTACGCTTGTTTTTATTTGGACATTCATTCTTGCATGCTTTTGATTAACAGTTAAAAATATTTGCGAGGAAAAATAAATTCTAAAGCTATTACAAATGGCGCGGGTCCACATCGCCAAAATTAACCAGGACCCGATTTGACAGAAAAATAAATAAATTGAAAGTGCGAGAAGTAATTACAAGGCTTCGGGAGAGGTACATAATTATTTAAGCAAAATAAAATAAATATGCGAATTAGAATAAAAATTAAGAACGTGGGCGTTGGACCCTTTTGCAAAATTAAATGAGTGAGGGATTAATTAAAATTAAAAGAAAGCAAGAATTTGTTTTTTTGGTATTTTATGTTTTTTATGATTTAATAGAAAAAGAAAGAATTAATCAAACTTAACTACTAACCCTAATTCTATTTTATTTTAATTTATTAAGAAAACATTAGAATTAAACCTAAATTAAACCAAATTTTTATATACAATTTTAATTATGAAAATAAATAAAATAAATAATATTATTATGAAAAAGAAAAATTAAAAGGAATAAAACATTTATTAAACCAAGTTCTACATTTTTTAGATTTTTGTTATGAAAGAAATAAAAATTAAAACCCTATTTAAAACTAATTAATTTACATGCATTTATTTACAAGAAAAATTAAAATAAAATATTTATTATATTTTTTGTCTTTTTTGATTTTTATGCATTTTTTATATTTATGAAAAATAATTAATTTAAACAAATAATAATTAAAAGAAATAGAGTTAAATAAATAAAAGAAATAAAGAAAAGTGAAAAATATGCAAACCTAGGGGGGTGGTAGTCCCCAAAGTGGAGGTCTGGCCCAAGAAATCTGAGCCCAATAACCTTCAAGTTCGTTGACTTTTCCAGGCACTATGTGGCATCTTTGACCAGGCTTATGATGTGCTTCAGATTGTAGCCTTTGATTTGATCCTGATGGACGCGTGGATGACTTGGTGGAGAAGGTGTATGGTGCGTCTGCAGCCTTGAAGCGCATGTGAACGTGAATTGGAAAATAATATGGAAAGTGTGAAGACCTGGGGCTCGAACCCAGGTCACGTGTTTTGCCACCACTATCACTTGCCAACTGAACCAAATTCACATTGTTAATATATAATAATAATCAAATAATATAAAAGAAAGTTGGTTAATGGCTTTGTAACGTGCGCGAAGATTTCAAATCAACCAATCAGGTTTTGCCACAGACTCCTCTTCTTCATCATCCCTGTAATATAAAACATTAGGCAACGGTTTCTTATGCGTTTTCTTAGGCCAGCTATTGAAAAATAGCGATTAGCCCTCAGGCACTCATAAATTGAGCGCGAGGGTTGTATCTTCTTCGTCCAGTCATGATGATTCTAATGGTGGTGGTCTTGATGGCTAATTTTTCCCCATTACAAAAGCCCTAATCTGAAGCTCTGCAAACCCTAAAATTTAAACATGGTGAAATCGCGTATACAGCCTAAAAACATAATTGAATGCATTGGTTAGCTTCAAAACTTCACAAGGAATATAAATCAAGCATTAAAAACTATACAGGATGCATGAATCGTGATATACGATTATGAGTTTTTCTTGATACAGTCGGCACTCATGTTACCAATTCTTGAAGCTGGGATGAATGTTTGTGATTGGAATGTGTCCAGGGATACTTGAGGAAGCTATTGGAACAAGAATTGAGACCTGAATCGTCCTGGAAGGCTATTTTCAGAATTGACTTTGTGGAGAAAAATTTCAAGTTTGCTTTGTGTTCTTTTGCGCAGCTTAGCCTCTATTCTGATTAGGGTTGTGTTCTAGCATATGTAGTGAGTCCATTAGGTTAACAAAAGTAGAACAAATCCAATGCAATGATGGTTTTTGAAAATTTGATTTTTAAGAATCTTTTCCAATCTTTTCCATGTGTTCTTTGTTCTCAATCATGATCAATCAACCCAAATCTTTCCTTATTTGCATATACATGAAATCTTGAGGCTAAAACATGTATAAAAAGATTGGTTAGGTTAAGTTAAATATTTTTCATATATTTAAATGATTTAAATGAATTAATATAAATAAAAATTCAAATAAATAAATAAAAAATGAGAAAATACTTCCCTTTGGGACAAATGGTCGTGCATATGTCATGGATGATGAATCATGGAAGAAAAATGGGCCCATTAGCAATTTTAGGTCATTTGAATCAATGTTGACTTTTCAAAATATCCAAAATTTTCCCAACTTCCACAAGGCATAACTTGCTCAATTTTTAAGATTTTCTCATGTTATTTGACATTTTGGAAAGGTCTTTGAGTCCTCTAACCAATGCCTTTGGTACCATGTCATTTTGATTTACCAATCTCAAGTTATGGCCTTTGACTTAAAGTCCCTTTTTGTTGACTTTTGAAAATAACCTATAATGTTGAAATTGATAACTTTTTGTGAGAGCATTTCTTGGACTTGAAGTATGAAGATGAGTTGTAGGAAATGTATTTCTCTTCAAAATGAGCTTTGGATGGAATTTTTCTGATAATCCATGTGAAAGTTATGCCCTGGTCAATTTCAGTTGACTTTTTCAACTGTCCAAATAAGGAAACTTTTGCATCTTGATGATTTCTGAGCCAAATTTTGAGAATCATGATCAAGCCTTGATAAAATAATGTTTGTGGCTTCAAAATGATATGTTGACAAAAAATTTGGACTTTTGACTGCCAAATGACCATTTTGCCCCTACAGTTGACTGTAGTGCAATTAGGTTTTTTGACTGTGCAATTTTGAGCTGAATGCCTTGAAACTTGATATGAGGATACTTGACCATATTTGTAGGCATATGAGACTTGATTGGACTTTTGAAAACTTCATTTTCTTGATCAGAACACAAACCCTAATCTTGACTGTATAGGAGATCTTTGACTGTGCAACCCTTAGGGAGATTTTGAAGCTTGACTTGGCAATTTCCTGAAGAATATGGGAGGGCAAATTTTGGGGTACAACACCTGTAAATAAGACAAAAAAGAAACGGGTGACGAATATATGAAATGTATGACGACTATATGAAACGTATGAATGCATAGATGTAGGATTGAGTGACGGGATTTTTGTGATAAGTACCCTTATAAGGTAGGGATGTATGATTTAGTGACGGGTTTTTTGTGATAAGTACCCTTAGAAGGAAGGATCCTTAATTTTGACCTACGGTTGGTTTACCCTTCCAAAAGGTGGCTTCCTTGAAGGTGTCATGAATAACACCAGAGGGAAAATGCACAAGGGCCTCCCTTAGGTGGAGCTTCTTTACGGACCGAAACATTCGTCTCAAAATCGTGAAAGGTGATCGGGAAAATAGCAAGTGTACTATTTTAACCGATATAGTAATAATGGGTTTACCCCAAAGAATGATCTTGAGGAGTGTGTAGTAAATATAAAGTTCCCCAATAGTTCAATTGAACAAAAATAATTGGTTGGTTTATTTTGATGAAATCTTTGCAAAAAGAAATAAAGCGAAAATAATTTGGCTTTTCTTTATAAGAGCAAAACATGCTAGGGGAAGTGGTTGAATTGGATTACAAAGATATGAATTATGATTCTCTCAAAGGTTAATCTTATGTTTTTCAATTACCAACCTCGAGATTGTTTTTCCGTATATAGTGAAAAACCCTTGAACATTCACCCTTAATCCCAATACCCATGAAGATAAAAAGTGAATTCAAGCAATTATAATAACAAGGTTTCCTGTGGTGATTATAGGGCACTCCTAGTCCTAGGTCGTATCTACTATAATCTAATTATGCAAAAACCCTAACACTACAGTTCTGCACTTGTTAGCCATAAATCATTCCCAATTTTACCGAAAGAGAAAGCATAAACACGTTGCATAATTAAATTGAAAAACATGAATTTAAAATTTGATTAACTTAGAATTTCATATCCATTGCATAAACCAATTCAGGACCACCCCTAGCATTGGGGGGTTTAGCCTCGCATAATATTCAAGATAGACATAATTAAGAAGTTAAACATTACAAGAATAAAGGTGGACTTTTATCTTCAATGGTGGAAACCCTTGAATCCCTCCATCTATAATAACCTTGATGAAGCAATCTTCTCTCTTGTGTGTTCTCTATTGTACGATCCAAAAAAAGTCCCCTGGTTCTCACTCAAAAACTCAAATAAATACCTAGGTACAAATCTCAGCAAGCTGGAATGTCTAAAGTGCCCTTAAGATCAAGATTTAATGAAAAAGGACCAAATTAAAATAGCTGACGCGCAGGCCAACACAGGCCATGTTGAGCCCACACGGGCCGTGTTGCTTTAAAAATTGGCTTCTCTTTTCTCCTGCTTCAGGCCTGCTGACACGGGTCGTGCTAGGTAGCACGGGTACCCGTGTTGGCCCCCGGATTCTTTGTATGGGCATGGCTTGCTCTGCTGACACAGGCCATGTCATGGGACATGGACCGTGTTGGTCTTCATACTCTTACACTTTTCCTCTTTGGCCTTTGTACTCTTGCTCCATGCTTTGCACTCTTGCTTTAGACTAACCTACTGAACCTGAGACTTGCATACTACCAACAAAAAGCATTAAAAACATCAAAATAACTCAAAGAAAATAAAAAGCAAGAAAATCAGCTAGACATGAAATACTTAAGGAAACAATAAGACTTAACATAAAATGTTACTCAATTGACAAAATTTAGACCGCATGCATGATGATAATTAGATAGAAATGGTGACCGATCACAACCCCAAACTTATCTTATTGCTTGTCCTCAAGTGATGCAAGAGATCAAATGGAGGTCACCCTGAATTTTCTTTTTCCTCAATACCACCGACGTTCTTCGCAACTTGCTTTTACCTTCTTGGTCAAGATTCTGGTTCACCAAACCATATCTCCTACCACACTTCCACGTCAGAGTACCTTTTACGTACAACATTTTTCACACCTTCACCAAATCTCTCAGGGTTAATGTGTTTTTTCACTCACAAAATCACGGTATGCAATATCAACTCTCAACTTTGAATTAATTCTCCTTTCACTACACAAATAGAATTCACACACTTAGGTTAACAAAAGTAGAACAAATCCAATGCAATGATGGTTTTTGAAAATTTGATTTTTAAGAATCTTTTCCAATCTTTTCCATGTGTTCTTTGTTCTCAATCATGATCAATCAACCCAAATCTTTCCTTATTTGCATATACACGAAATCTTGAGGCTAAAACATGTATAAAAAGATTGGTTAGGTTAAGTTAAATATTTTTCATATATTTAAATGATTTAAATGAATTAATATAAATAAAAATTCAAATAAATAAATAAAAAATGAGAAAATACTTCCCTTTGGGCCAAATGGTCGTGCATATGTCATGGATGATGAATCATGGAAGAAAAATGGGCCCATTAGCAATTTTAGGTCATTTGAATCAATGTTGACTTTTCAAAATATCCAAAAATTTCCCAACTTCCACAAGGCATAACTTGCTCAATTTTTACGCTTTTCTCATGTTCTTGGACATTTTGGAAAGGTCTTTGAGTCCTCTAACCAATGCCTTTGGCACCATGTCATTTTGATTTACCAATCTCAAGTTATGGCCTTTGACTTAAAGTCCCTTTTTGTTGACTTTTGAAAATAACCTATAATGTTGAAATTGATAACTTTTTGTGAGAGCATTTCTTGGACTTGAAGTATGAAGATGAGTTGTACGAAATGTCTTTCTCTTCAAAATGAGCTTTGGATGGAATTTTTCTGATAATCCATGTGAAAGTTATGCCTTGGTCAATTTCAGTTGACTTTTTCAGCTGTCCAAATAAGGAAACTTTTGCATCTTGATGATTTCTGAGCCAAATTTTGAGAATCATGATCAAGCCTTGATCAAATAATGTTTGTGGCTTCAAAATGATATGTTGACCAAAAATTTGGACTTTTGACTGCCAAATGACCATTTTGCCCCTACAGTTGACTGTAGTGCAATTAGGTTTTTTGACTGTGCAATTTTGAGCTGAATGCCTTGAAACTTGATATGAGGATACTTGACCATATTTGTAGGCATATGAGACTTGATTGGACTTTTGAAAACTTCATTTTCTTGATCAGAACACAAACCCTAATCTTGACTGTATAGGAGATCTTTGACTGTGCAACCCTTAGGGAGATTTTGAAGCTTGACTTGGCAATTTCCTGAAGAATATGGGAGGGCAAATTTTGGGGTACAACAGTTGCCCCTGTTCAATCTTCTTAAACCTGAGGATGCAGATTGGCTGACGTGCCTTTCGTAATCCGAGGGTAGAAGGTGATTGAACACTAGAGTGCCCAGAAATTTGCGCTCACATAGTAGCAGTGTGGTGGAATGGGCTTATAGATGCCATTTAGAGGTCGATGAATAGGATGATGGGCTTGTAGATTCCATCTGGATGTTGATCGCGTAAGGGATTCCTTAGCGAGAACCTGCATACCTGCAAAAGAAACATGAGTACCTGACACGTTGCAGAAGTTGATTTCAGATGCTTGGCATAGATATGTCCTGACTGGTTACAGGAGCTGGGTCTGGAGCTTCACAAGATGATGAATGAACCAGGGATGGTTACTACCTTAGTATGAATGGTAAGAGAACCTTGGGCGAATTTAACTTCAACAACGCTCGTTGAGAAAAATCTTAGCGGGAATTACCATCTTTGCAGTATCGGGAAGAAAACCATAGGCAATTATAATCTGAAAGGGAGTCACCTCACTCACCATCGGAGAGGGGACTATAGGAAATTATAATCTGAAAGGAATTATCACCTCACTCACCGTCAGAGAGGGAACTATCTGGAAAGGAATTATCACCTCACTCACCGTCGGAGAGGGCACCATAGGAGATTATCACCTCACTCACCGTCGGAGAGGGAAACATCTGAAAAGGACTTACCACCTCACTCACCGTCGGAGAGGGAACCATAGGAGACTATCACCTCACTCACCGTCGGAGAGGGAAACATCTGAAAAGGACTTACCACCTCACTCACCGTTGGAGAGGGAACCATAGGAGACTATCACCTCACTCACCGTCGGAGAGGGAAACATCTGAAAAGGAACTACCACCTCACTCACCGTCGGAGAGGGGACCATAGGAGACTATCACCTCACTCACCGTTGGAGAGGGAAACATCTGAAAAGGACTTACCACCTCACTCACCGTCGGAGAGGGAACCATAGGAGACTATCACCTCACTCACCGTCGGAGAGGGAAACATCTGAAAAGGACTTACCACCTCACTCACAGTCGGAGAGGGAACCATAGGAGACTATCACCCCACTCACCGTTGGAGAGGGAAACATCTGAAAAGGACTTACCACCTCACTCACCGTCGGAGAGGGAACCCTAGGAGACTATCACCTTACTCACCGTCGGAGAGGGAAACATCTGAAAAGGAATTACCACCTCACTCACCGTCGGAGAGGGAACCATCCGAAATTATAACCTGATAACTTCTACTGAGTCTTCATCAGAAAAATCTGTTGGGAGTCGATTTAGCTGGACTAGAGAAGGCCTGGGACTGGATAAGAAATCTTCGAAGTCGATTAACTGAACCGGTCTAGGTCTTGAAATATGATTGAGAATTTCAACTGCATCTTCCCTGAAAGGTAAAGGTCAGTCATATGCAATGCATGATATAGATCAAGCAATGATGTTCTCAACATAGATGAGATTCATATGATATGATGCGTCTATGCATGCTATAATGATGTATGGGATGTTTTATGAATGTATGTTTTCGTCTAGGAAATTAAATCCTTGACGGATGCCGGGAAGTCACTCCTGGGCTGATGTTGAAGAATAGATTTCGCTTCCGCTGGGGATGATAATTGCAAGAATACCGGTAGGAGAAGATGACTCCGTTGCGGAATAAACTTGGCAAATGGAAGATTCTGCGGGGAGAAAAGATACTCTAGCGACCATGCTGGGAAGCAATACTCTGTGGGAAGAGGGATGCTTCGTTGAGCTGTTGATGATAATTTGCTGGGGATACCCTTGTTGTGCTGGAAGTGTTGATGGACTTCGCTGGGGATACCCTTGTTGTTGGAAGTGTTGATGGACTTCGCTGGGGTAAGAAGACTTCGTCGAGGACGTTCTTTCCGTGGCTTTTGGCTGAGGATAACCCAGTTATATCCTGTTAAGGAAATAACTCTTTAAATCAAGCCGGACGACGCGTTCATGCTCTGCGAGGGGATAAGCTTCCAGAATATACTGGGGATAAGCTTACTGCTTGGGGAAGATGGATTCCAAATTTCCTGGGGGAATTGGATTGGACTCTCTTGGGGAAGTTTTGAACTGCTGGGGGAAGTGATTCCTTTGAATGTTGATATGCCGCTGGGGAACAATCTTTTAGACCAAGACTGCCGGGGATGCTTGTTTAAGAATATATATGCTGCTGGGGAGATGTTGAGATCTACTGGAGGATACTCAACTTCCTTGAGATTTGGTAACTTTGCTTGGAGAAGAATGCACTGGCTGCTGGTTTACTCTCTGGGGAATTAATATGTACTGGTCATATTCTTTAGCTGAACCTACCTTGGTGCCTTGGAGGATAGAACAATTAGACTGCTCAGACAATTCTTTATTGCCCCTGTTTCTAGTGTCACCTGTAATTAATCCTTTGTTTCTTATGCAAATATTTATGAGTTAGCAAATTATTGTCAATGCATATATCACAAATTGAACCTTGGACGTTCTTCGCAAAACAAAACGGAAAAAGAAAAAACACTTGGCACATTTTAACTGAAAATATATTTGTATTGATTTTGAATGGCCTGTGAATAGGCGTTTTGTGTACAAGAGGCTGACGTCCTAGTAAGAGGAACGCCGCCGAACAAGAGAGTTTATACAAATTTTGTACAAAAGAAAATAAAACAGTTGTGTGAAATGAATGATCCCACTGGGTTTCAACTCTGCTATTGCCTTTATAACTCCGAGCGTCTCATCACTTGATGACCTTGGTTGAAGGTGAAGT
Organism: Vicia faba; assembly: GCA_948472305.1. Lineage (NCBI taxonomy): Eukaryota > Viridiplantae > Streptophyta > Magnoliopsida > Fabales > Fabaceae > Vicia > Vicia faba. The sequence continues at coordinate 148,990,919 of OX451739.1, read as the reverse complement.
TGACTGATCGATGCCGTTTGAACCTAATGTAGATACCGGATTCTGGATGCAAAGTGATCAATGAGACATAGTATTACGCTTTATCCCTAATTTTTGCCTGGACCGCCCTTTCGGGTTTTCAGTCCACCGGGATACCCATTTTTGCCCAAGCCGCCTTTTCAGGTTTTCGACTTGCCGGGTGTACAGATTTTTTTCATTTTCATCCCTTCATTTTGCCCGAACCCTTTTGGTTCGACGGGAAGTCCTAATTTTTGCCTAGGCATGTCAGCCTAGCGGGTCTTTTTTCATGCGTAGTATTTTTTTACTATGTCTGCATTGGCGGGGTGAGGAAGGTCGTCACCATCCATATTGGTCAATATCATGGCTCCTCCTGAGAACACATGCTTAACCACAAATGGCCCTTCGTACGTAGGGGTCCATTTGCCCCTTGGATCACTCTGAGGAAGGATGATTCTCTTGATTACCAGATCCCCAACTTGATATTCCTGTGGTCTGACCTTTTTGTTAAATGCCCTGATCATCCATTTCTGATACGTCTGACCATGACAGATAGCAGCAAGTCTCTTTTCGTCAATGAGGTTGAGTTGATCAAGTCGTGTCTGGATCCAATCATCTTCGTTCAGATTTGCATCCTTCATTATCCGGAGAGAGGGTATTTGCACTTCCATTGGCAAGACTGCCTCCATGCCATAAACCAGAGAGAAAGGGGTTGCCCCGGTTGACGTCCTAGCTGAGGTACGGTACCCATGCAGAGCGAACGGTAACATCTCGTGCCAATCTTTATAAGTCACTGTCATCTTCTGCACGATTTTCTTGATGTTCTTATTTGCTGCTTCTACAGCCCCATTCATCTTTGGTCTGTAAGGAGAAGAATTGTGGTGCTGTATCTTGAACTGTTCGCAGAGCTCAGTGATCATCTTATTGTTCAGATTGGTACCGTTGTCTGTAATAATCCGCTCAGGGACGCCGTACCGACAGATCAGGTTGTGCCGAATGAACCGTGCCACAACAGTCTTGGTTACCGTAGCATAGGATGCTGCCTCAACCTACTTCGTAAAATAATCAATCGCCACTAGGATGAAGCGATGTCCATTAGATGCCGTAGGTTTAATCTCACCAATCATGTCTATGCCCCACATTGCAAACGGCCAAGGCGCAGTCAGAACATTCAGGGGGACCGGAGGAACATGCACCTTGTCTGCATAGATCTGGCACTTATGGCATGTCCTGGAATGTTGGTAGCAGTCAGCTTCCATTGTAGACCAGTAATATCCTGCCCGTAGGATCTTCTTAGCCATGGTGTGTCCACTGGAATGTGTACCAAAGGTCCCTTCATGTAGCTCTTCCATGATCCTTTCTGCTTCAATCTTATCCACACAACGCAGTAAGGTTGAATCATGGTTTCTCTTGTACAAGATGCCGTTGCTAAGGAAGAACTTGGCTGCAAACCTCCTCAGGAATTTCTTATCATTGATAGAGGCATCTTCAGGGTATTCCTGAGTTTCCAGATATCTCTTCACTTCATGGTACCAAGGCTTCTCAGTCACCAATTCAGTCTCGAGATCGCAACAGTATGCCGGTTCGTCCAGTTTCCAGATGATGATTCGGGGAGCCTCATTATCCCATTTAACTCTGAACATAGAAGACATTGTAGCTAACGCGTCCGCTAACTGATTCTCTTCTCTTGGAAAGTGTTCAAAGGTTATCTCTGTGAAGTGGGGGATCAGGGTCAACACACATTCTCTGTAAGGAATCAAGTTTGGATGTTTCGTATCCCACTCTCTTTTGATCTGATTGATCACAAGAGCGGAATCTCCGAAGACACTTAGAAATTTGATCCTTAGGTCGATCGCAGCTTGAAGACCCATGATGCACGCCTCATACTCTGCCATATTGTTGGTACAGTTGAAACATAGCCGGGCAGTGAGTGGAGTATGAGTACCTTGAGGAGATATGATGATGGCGCCGATACCATTTCCCAAAGCATTGGAGGCTCCGTCAAAGTGCATAGACCATCGGGATCCTGGTTCAGGTCCTTCATCCGGTCCAGGTACTTCACAGTCTGTTACTATCATGATGCTTTCATCCGGAAACTCAAAGTTCATTGACTGATAGTCATCTACAGCTTGATGTGCCAAGTGGTCTGCCAATACACTTCCCTTGATGGCTTTCTGGGTTGTGTACTGAATGTCGTATTCCGTCAAGATCATTTGCCATCTTGCAATTCTCCCAGACAGAGCAGGCTTTTCGAATATGTACTTTATAGGATCCATCTTTGAGATCAACAAGGTAGTGTGAGTCAGCATATACTGTCTCAGCCGGCGAGCAGCCCATACCAAAGCGCAGCAAGTTTTCTCAAGCAGTGAGTATCGGGTCTCACAGTCGGTAAACTTTTTGCTAAGGTGATAAATGGCATGCTCTTTTCGGCCAGCCTCGTCATGCTGCCCCAGCACACACCCCATTGAATTGTCAAGCACTGTCAGGTATAGTATCAGAGGTCTCCCTTCAACCAGTGGCATAAGGATAGGTGGTTCCTGGAGATACTCTTTGATTCTGTCGAAGGCAGCCTAACATTCATCGTTCCAACGTACTACCTGATCTTTCTTCAGCAGCTTGAAGATTGGCTCACAGGTAGCAGTCAGGTGTGAGATGAATCGAGCGATGTAATTCAGGCGTCCTAAAAAGCCTCTGACCTCCTTCTCTGTCTTAGGGACTGGCATCTCTTGAATAGCTTTGACCTTAGCAGGGTCCACTTGAATTCCCTTGTCACTGACCACAAAGCCTAGCAACTTCCCAGATCTTACCCCGAAGGTGCACTTGTTCGGGTTCAATCTCAGCTTGTACAGTTTCAACCGGTCAAACAACTTTTGCAGATGATCTAGGTGCTCTTCCTCGGTCTGGGACCTTGCGATCATGTCGTCCACATACACTTCTATCTCATGATGGATCATATCATGAAATAAGGCAACCATGGCACGTTGGTAGGTTGCCCCAGCGTTCTTTAATCCAAAAGGCATGACCTTGTAACAGAAGGTGCCCCACTGAGTAACGAACGTAGTCTTTTCCATGTCTTCAGGTGCCATCTTAATCTGATTGTAACCTGAAAAGCCATCCATGAAAGAGAACACTTTGTGTTGAGCCGTATTATCAACAAGGACATCAATGTGAGGTAAAGGGAAGTCATCCTTGGGGCTGGCCCTGTTCAGATCCCTGTAGTCGACACACATTCTGACCTTACCGTCCTTCTTAGGTACCGGCACCACATTAGCAACCCACTGAGGGTAAGAAGTCACTGCAAGGAACCCAGCATCAAACTGTTTCATGACCTCGGCTTTAATCTTCTCAGACATCTCTGGACGCATCCGACGGACCTTTTGCTTAACCGGAGGGCAGTCTTCCCTAGTTGGCAAGTGATGGACCACAATGTCGGTATCCAACCCGGGCATGTCTTCGTAGGACCAGGAAAAGATCTCCATATAGTCATGTAACATCTTGGTTAACCGTTGCTTCACGCTGAGCTCTAGGTTGGCCCCAATCTTTACCTCTTTCCTGTCTGCCTCAGTACCCAAGTTTATTGTTTCCACTAGCTCTTCATGGGGTTGAATTGCCCTCTCTTCCTGAAGCAACAGTCTTGCAAGCTCTCCAGGCACTTCACAATCATCTTCACCTTCGTCTTCGGCTAAGTTGATCGGATTTTCGAAGTCATAATTGGCAGTAGCAGAGTTGTTATCAGTAAGATCCAGAGTGGATTGGAACCTGTATGAGTGAGTGTGTGTGTAAATACAGCTATTTTGAAAATTATGTAAAGGAAAAGAAAGACAGAAAAGGAGCACAATATTTGCAATGCGAAAATACGTCCAAGATTTTCATTCATGATATATGAAATGACAATTTGTATGCCCTCACAAATAGAACCACGGTGCCTTGGGTAAGACACCGGGCCATAGAGTTTATTTATTGTTTATTACAAAATAACAAAACATAGGAATTCATTACTCAGTAACAAGAGAAACAGGGAGATTGTCCTTTGCGCTCCAATTGTTAAGTCCACCGTCGGTTGCCGGGTAGATCCAGCTATCAAACTCAGCATCATCCACTTCGTCTTCGTCTCCAATAGCATTCACTCCATGAGCAGGCAGGGGAGCTGTCACTACATTAGGCTTCTCAGATGCCTCAAACTGTACCTCCTTAGCGTCAATAAGGTCCTGCAGCTTGTTCCTTAATGCCCAACAGTCATCAGTGGCATGCCCCGGGCTATCTGAATGGTAAGCACAACGAGCATTCGGGTTGTACTTAGGAGATGCAGTATTGGGGAACTTCGGAGCCTCCCTGACAGTCACTAAGTTAGTGGATAGCAACTGTGGCAGGATCTGCGATAGGGTCATGCTTAACCGGGTAAACTCCCTCCGGGGTCTTTCAGCCCTTTGAGGATTATTTGGCCGGGGAGCGGCAGCAGGCTTAGAAATCATTACCGCACTGACAGATTGGCGGCGCTCAGGTCTCTCTGATTTCCGGGGACCATACACGACACTAGACTCCTTCTTGAATGGTTTCTTTTCCGAACTAGACGATGCACCCTTCGCAATCTTTCCAGACTTCAACCCAGCCTCAATTCTCTCTCCAGTCAGAATCAAATCAGTGAACCCAGCAGAAGAATTCCCGATGAGATGGTTGAAAAATGGCCCAGATAGGGTCCCCAAGAACATGTCTACCAGCTCCCGATCAGTCAACGGAGGCTGCACCCTACCCGCCAGGTCTCTCCACTTCTGAGCGTACTCCTTAAAACCTTCGCTTGCACCTAACGACATACCCTGGAGTTGGGTACGTGTGGGGGCAAGGTCGGCATTATATTGATACTGCTTGTAGAAAGCAGTAGCCAACTCCTCCCAGTTACGAACCTTGGTCCCATCCAGCTGATAGAACCATTCGAGATGAGTCCCTGAAAGACTCTCCTGGAAGAAGTGGATCCATAAATTCTTATCCGCAGAGTACGGCTGAATTTTCTGAACATAGGACCTTAAATGCAGCTTGGGACAAGACGCCCCGTCATACTTAGAGAAGGATGGTGCTTTGAACTTGTGAGGGATGATCACACCAGTTGACAAACCCAGATCTCCGAAATCCAGCCCAGGTACCTGTTGAACCTCCATAGCTTTCAACCTGTCCTCCAGTTGCTTGTATTTGTCGTCTGCAGGAGGGTACTACTCTTCATCGAAATCTGTCTCGTTGTCGGAGACTACCGGACTAGGAACCCTTGCTTCTGCCTGAGGAGAACTCTTGTCAACAGAAGAACCAGCCTCTTCCTGCTGCAGAGCATTGCCAAACCTTCGGCCCGAGTTGAACAGAACAGTTCTTCTCTTCTTCTTCTTCTCCTTCTTCAGGAGCATAGCCTTCAGTTCTTCTTGGCCTTGAGCCAGACCCTTGATTAATTCTTGAAACTGCGCATTCTGCGCCTGAAGAGCCTTGATTAATGTCTCAGTTGATGCAGAGTCAGTATTCATGATGCTGAAATAAACAACGAATAACTGTAAGCAACCTGAAAAGAGGAAAAATCTGCTATGCACATGATGTATGATATGTGTTTATGCAATGCATTCAAGGGTTCGAAAGTTCAAATTTGTTGTAGACAAAAAGGAACACACGTTATCATTAAGGAAATCATTGTTTAATACATCAAGGCCTCATGGGCAAAATAATACAAAAATCAAATCAATCCCAAAATACGATGCGCATTCTCTTTGGAGCTATGTAAGTGTTGAGATTTCTCTCCTCATGCAACAGGCGGGTGAGCTCCAAGACCTTCTTTTCACTGGCATGTAGACTAGTCTCAAGAGAATTCCGTTCTTCCTTAAGCTGGATCCAGCTCTTCTGCATCTCTTCCCAGGATGTGGGCATATCAGGGTGCTGAATAGTGTAGGACATTTCCCCTTCCAAGACTGGTTCTTTGATTACTGGGAGCATATGAGGATAAGGCATTACTAACTTCTGGGAGCGGGCGCGTACCCACTTGAGATAAGGTTCCAACGGGATGGAGTTCTTGTGCCCCAGTGTCTTGCTGTCTATCCTACTTGGCATCCTCCAGGCTCTGATAAATCTCTGGCGAAGTCCTTGAGTATCGTTGTCGAAGTCGAAAACTATGTCAGGAATTAACATGTCATGAGGACCATCCCTCCGAGCATAACCAAACTGTCTCCAAGCCAGGCATGGGCTATAAGTAATACCTCCTCTGATTCCAAGTAAAGGAACATTAGGGTACTCCCCGCAACGATCAATGATAGTGACATCTTCTCTGGACCTAGGGCACCAATGTATATCTGCATGTGTAAGAGTGATCAACCGTTGTGACCATCTCAAACCCCGCTCATTCTTCAAGACTGATTGTGGAAGGTGCGAAATAAACCACCTTCCCAGGAGAGGAGTGCAACACATAAGGACACCTCTTTTTCTCATGGTTCGAGTGTAACATGAGTGAAGGATGTCCCCCAGCAACGTAGGTATAGGATTCCTGGACATAAAGATCTGGACAACACTGATATCAATAAGCTGATCTGGGTTAGGGAACAACACCAAACCATAGACAAGGAGGGCCACAACCTCTTCAAAAGCTTGCAAGTCAAGGGAGTTCCAACATTCATGGGCCTTTTCAAAAAGAAACCTGGCTAAGAACCCTTTGATACGACTTCTAACTTCCCAATGTCCCTTGAGGTCAGATGACTGTAGGTGCAAGGCTTTAGCAATCTCTTCAAGCTTAGGTTCCTTTTCTGTACCGTTGAAGGGTAGCTGATCAAGGATAGGGATCTTCAGGAGCCGGGAGAACTCCTCCAATGTAGGTACCAACTGATAGTCCAAGAAGGTGAAACAGTGATGTAGAGGATCAAAGAATTGGAACAGGACCTTTATCATATCTTCCTCAATGTTGGTGTTGACCAAGCTGATGAGGCTTCCATGTCTTTCACTGAATGAAGAGTTCTCGGGAATCCTGGATATAAGCTCCTTAAGCTGAGGAGGTACCCTTACAAGACTGATTTGAATTGTCTTTCTACGAACAGTTTCCATGTCCTACAAAACAAGAACAAAGATGAAACTCCGAACCCTTGAAATGGTTAGTCAATGCATATGATGCTGGATGATGTCATGATGCTATGATTAAGCATACCACAGATATTTACAAAGACAAACATGTAAGGCACACAAGGCACACAAGACAAGCCCTTAAGGTTTAAGGCCAGCATGGGGTCTGGGTAGTACCCTCTTGAAGTTGGTGGGTTCAACCTGTCCTAGTCAAAGTAACCGGGTTCTAAGGTTCCCAATATCACGGGATTGCTTTCATTGTTCATCGTTTCGATTTAGCCACTGAACTGGCGACCGAAATATTCCAGGAAAGCAACCCTCAATTGAGTGTAGTATCGAGTATCAACCAACCTCGGACTGCACCAAAGTCAGTTATCTCACTACCCTAAAGAGGCCAAGATTGTTCAATTAAGGTTCCTAAGGTCTGTTGATGCTTCACGACACCACGCGGAGGCCCCGTACTCTCCTTGACTGAACTCAAGGGTTACCGGTACACACCAAAGTGCCACATCAACGTAGCAGACTGTTTCAACCATGTCGGTATACCCCACACAGTTCCCTCACAGCCTTGTTGCTACTTTCTAAGAAGGTATCCCCCAGATCCGGGTTAGGATCTATAGAACTCCCAAGCAACCCATAATTTAAAGCACACAAGGAAAACAATTGAAAACACAGTTATGAACTAGCCCTAAGGTACACCCCACTTTAAGTGTAAATCCCCCGCAGAGTCGCCAGTTCTGTGATCGGTGGATCTGGAACTGACTGTTTAACGCTGGTTCGCGAAATGTCGCGGTAAGCAAGAGTCGCCATCGTCTTTTATTTTCTCCAAATGGAAAGGACAAAAGCACAGAAAAATTCCTTATAGAGATTGCTCTCGGTTCGGGAGGTAGGTTATAGAAAGGGAAGGTGTTAGCACCCTTTCTATCCATGGTTATCCATGGGCTCTTAGATACTTGCTCACTTGTGTTTTCAAAAATGGTTTGTTTGCTTTTCAACTGTGGGTTTTAAAAAAGGTTTCTTTGAAAATTCCAGTTCGACTCTTGTATCGGTCCTCAAGAGTGTTTGAAAAATTGCGTTCGAAAGCTTTTGAAAATGTGTCGGTGTGAAAAGTATTTTTGATTTGTTTTGTTTTGAATTAGAGCAAGTATCTAGAGTCGTCTACCTACCCTAAGGAATTCGTCTGTGTAAATGTCCTTTAAAGTAGTGCCATCCCACCATTGAGAGGTAGGTAGCACCACCGTTGGAGGTGTTCGGGTCAATTCGTTTGTTCGGGACATGGTGATCACCAGAGCAATGGGAAGATACCTTAGAAGCTACCCTCATGCCAGTTTCCCGGATCATGAGGACTTACTAAGACATCCTCTACTCGACGATCACCTTTCGAGGCAAGGCAACAGTGAGGCGTACCCTAGGGGTGGTGTGTGCGATTCGTGTGTCGTTTTCATTTGCATTTATCTTGTTATGTTATTGGTGTTCTACGCTTGTTTTTATTTGGACATTCATTCTTGCATGCTTTTGATTAACAGTTAAAAATATTTGCGAGGAAAAATAAATTCTAAAGCTATTACAAATGGCGCGGGTCCACATCGCCAAAATTAACCAGGACCCGATTTGACAGAAAAATAAATAAATTGAAAGTGCGAGAAGTAATTACAAGGCTTCGGGAGAGGTACACAATTATTTAATCAAAATAAAATAAATATGCGAATTAGAATAAAAATTAAGAACGTGGGCGTTGGACCCTTTTGCAAAATTAAATGAGTGAGGGATTAATTAAAATTAAAAGAAAGCAAGAATTTGTTTTTTTGGTATTTTATGTTTTTTATGATTTAATAGAAAAAGAAAGAATTAATCAAACTTAACTACTAACCCTAATTCTATTTTATTTTAATTTATTAAGAAAACATTAGAATTAAACCTAAATTAAACCTAATTTTTATATACAATTTTAATTATGAAAATAAATAAAATAAATAATATTATTATGAAAAAGAAAAATTAAAAGGAATAAAACATTTATTAAACCAAGTTCTACATTTTTTAGATTTTTGTTATGAAAGAAATAAAAATTAAAACCCTATTTTAAACTAATTAATTTACATGCATTTATTTACAAGAAAAATTAAAATAAAATATTTATTATATTTTTTGTCTTTTTTGATTTTTATGCATTTTTTATATTTATGAAAAATAATTAATTTAAACAAATAATAATTAAAAGAAATAGAGTTAAATAAATAAAATAAATAAAGAAAAGTGAAAAATATGCAAACCTAGGGGGGTGGTAGTCCCCAAAGTGGAGGTCTGGCCCAAGAAATCTGAGCCCAATAACCTTCAAGTTCGTTGACTTTTCCAGGCACTATGTGTCACCTTTGACCAGGCTTATGATGTGCTTCAGATTGTAGCCTTTGATTTGATCCTGATGGACGCGTGGATGACTTGGTGGAGAAGGTGTATGGTGCGTCTGCAGCCTTGAAGCGCATGTGAACGTGAATTGGAAAATAATATGGAAAGTGTGAAGACCTGGGGCTCGAACCCAGGTCACGTGTTTTGCCACCACTATCACTTGCCAACTGAACCAAATTCACATTGTTAATATATAATAATAATCAAATAATATAAAAGAAAGTTGGTTAATGGCTTTGTAACGCGCGCGAAGATTTCAAATCAACCAATCAGGTTTTGCCACAGACTCCTCTTCTTCATCATCCCTGTAATATAAAACATTAGGCAACGGTTTCTTATGCGTTTTCTTAGGCCAGCTATTGAAAAATAGTGATTAGCCCTCAGGCACTCATAAATTGAGCGCGAGGGTTGTATCTTCTTCGTCCAGTCATGATGATTCTAATGGTGGTGGTCTTGAGGGCTAATTTTTCCCCATTACAAAAGCCCTAATCTGAAGCTCTACAAACCCTAAAATTTAAACATGGTGAAATCGCGTATACAGCCTAAAAACATAATTGAATGCATTGGTTAGCTTCAAAACTTCACAAGGAATATAAATCAAGCATTAAAAACTATAAAGGATGCATGAATCGTGATATACGATTATGAGTTTTTCTTGATACAGTCGGCACTCATGTTACCAATTCTTGAAGCTGGGATGAATGTTTGTGATTGGAATGTGTCCAGGGATGCTTGAGGAAGCTATTGGAACAAGAATTGAGACCTGAATCGTCCTGGAAGGCTGTTTTCAGAATTGACTTTATGGAGAAAAATTTCAAGTTTGCTTTGTGTTCTTTTGCGCAGCTTAGCCTCTATTCTGATTAGGGTTGTGTTCTAGCATATGTAGTGAGTCCATTAGGTTAACAAAAGTAGAACAAATCCAATGCAATGATGGTTTTTGAAAATTTGATTTTTAAGAATCTTTTCCAATCTTTTCCATGTGTTCTTTGTTCTCAATCATGATCAATCAACCCAAATCTTTCCTTATTTGCATATACACGAAATCTTGAGGCTAAAACATGTATAAAAAGATTGGTTAGGTTAAGTTAAATATTTTTCATATATTTAAATTATTTAAATGAATTAATATAAATAAAAATTCAAATAAATAAATAAAAAATGAGAAAATACTTCCCTTTGGGCCAAATGGTCGTGCATATGTCATGGATGATGAATCATGGAAGAAAAATGGGCCCATTAGCAATTTTAGGTCATTTGAATCAATGTTGACTTTTCAAAATATCCAAAACTTTCCCAACTTCCACAAGGCATAACTTGCTCAATTTTTAAGCTTTTCTCATGTTCTTGGACATTTTGGAAAGGTCTTTGAGTCCTCTAACCAATGCCTTTGGTCCCATGTCATTTTGATTTACCAATATCAAGTTATGGCCTTTGACTTAAAGTCCCTTTTTGTTGACTTTTGAAAATAACCTATAATGTTGAAATTGATAACTTTTTGTGAGAGAATTTCTTGGACTTGAAGTATGAAGATGAGTTGTAAGAAATGTCTTTCTATTCAAAATGAGCTTTGGATGGAATTTTTCTGATAATCCATGTGAAAGTTATGCCCTGGTCAATTTCAGTTGACTTTTTCAGCTGTCCAAATAAGGAAACTTTTGCATCTTGATGATTTCTGAGCCAAATTTTGAGAATCATGATCAAGCCTTGATCAAATAATGTTTGTGGCTTCAAAATGATATGTTGACCAAAAATTTGGACTTTTGACTGCCAAATGACCATTTTGCCCCTACAGTTGACTGTAGTGCAATTAGGTTTTTTGACTGTGCAATTTTGAGATGAATGCCTTGAAACTTGATATGAGGATACTTGACCATATTTGTAGGCATATGAGACTTGATTGGACTTTTGAAAACTTCATTTTCTTGATCAGAACACAAACCCTAATCTTGACTGTATAGGAGATCTTTGACTGTGCAACCCTTAGGGAGATTTTGAAGCTTGACTTGGCAATTTCCTGAAGAATATGGGAGGGCAAATTTTGGGGTACAACACCTGTAAATAAGACAAAAAAGAAACGGGTGACGAATATATGAAATGTATGACGACTATATGAAATGTATGAATGCATAGATGTAGGATTGAGTGACGGGATTTTTGTGATAAGTACCCTTATAAGGTAGGGATGTATGATTTAGTGACGGGTTTTTTGTGATAAGTACCCTTAGAAGGAAGGCTCCTTAATTTTGACCTACGGTTGGTTTACCCTTCCAAAAGGTGGCTTCCTTGAAGGTGTCATGAATAACACCAGAGGGAAAATGCACAAGGGCCTCCCTTAGGTGGAGCTTCTTTACGGACCGAAACATTCGTCTCAAAATCGTGAAAGGTGATCGGGAAAATAGCAAGTGTACTATTTTAACCGATGTAGTAATAATGGGTTTACCCCAAAGATTGATTTTGAGGAGTGCGTAGTAAATATAAAGTTCCCCAATAGTTCAATTGAACAAAAATAATTGGTTGGTTTATTTTGATGAAATCTTTGCAAAAAGAAATAAAGCGAAAATAATTTGGCTTTTCTTTATAAGAGCAAAACATGCTAGGGGAAGTGGTTGAATTGGATTACAAAGATATGAATTCTGATTCTCTCAAAGGTTAATCTTATGTTTTTCAATTACCAACCTCGAGATTGTTTTTCCGTATATAGTGAAAAACCCTTGAACATTCACCCTTAATCCCAATACCCATGAAGATAAAAAGTGAATTCAAGCAATTATAATAACAAGGTTTCCTGTGGTGATTATAGGGCACTCATAGTCCTAGGTCGTATCTACTATAATCTAATTATGCAAAAACCCTAACACTACAGTTCTGCACTTGTTAGCCATAAATCATTCCCAATTTTACCGAAAGAGAAAGCATAAACACGTTGCATAATTAAATTGAAAAACATGAATTTAAAATTTTATTAACTTAGAATTTCATATCCATTGCATAAACCAATTCAGGACCACCCCTAGCATTGGGGGGTTTAGCCTCGCATAATATTCAAGATAGACATAATTAAGAAGTTAAACATTACAAGAATAAAGGTGGACTTTTATCTTCAATGGTGGAAACCCTTGAATCCCTCCATCTATAATAACCTTGATGAAGCAATCTTCTCTCTTGTGTGTTCTCTATTGTACGATCCAAAAAAAGTCCCCTGGTTCTCACTCAAAAACTCAAATAAATACCTAGGTACAAATCTCAGCAAGCTGGAATGTCTAAAGTGCCCTTAAGATCAAGATTTAATGAAAAAGGACCAAATTAAAATAGCTGACGCGCAGGCCAACACAGGCCATGTTGAGCCCACACGGGCCGTGTTGCTTTAAAAATTGGCTTCTCTTTTCTCCTGCTTCAGGCCTGCTGACACGGGCCGTGCTAGGTAGCACGGGTACCCGTGTTGGCCCCCGGATTCTTTGTATGGGCATGGCTTGCTCTGCTGACACGGGCCATGTCATGGGACACGGACCGTGTTGGTCTTCATACTCTTACACTTTTCCTCTTTGGCCTTTGTACTCTTGCTCCATGCTTTGCACTCTTGCTTTAGACTAACCTACTGAACCTGAGACTTGCATACTACCAACAAAAAGCATTAAAAACATCAAAATAACTCAAAGAAAATAAAATGTAAGAAAATCAGCTAGACATGAAATACTTAAGGAAACAATAAGACTTAACATAAAATGTTACTCAATTGACAAAATTTAGACCGCATGCATGATGATAATTAGATAGAAATGGTGACCGATCACAACCCCAAACTTATCTTATTGCTTGTCCTCAAGTGATGCAAGAGATCAAATGGAGGTCACCCTGAATTTTCTTTTTCCTCAATACCACCGACGTTCTTCGCAACTTGCTTTTACCTTCTTGGTCAAGATTCTGGTTCACCAAACCATATCTCCTACCACACTTCCACGTCAGAGTACCTTTTACGTACAACATTTTTCACACCTTCACCAAATCTCTCAGGGTTAATGTGTTTTTTCACTCACAAAATCACGGTATGCAATATCAACTCTCAACTTTGAATTAATTCTCCTTTCACTACACAAATAGAATTCACACACTTTTTGAGGTCTTTTTCAGTTGTAACAGGGCTTAGGTGAAAGGTGGGTTAAACAAGGAAATGGATAAGCAAATGGTTTTTGGCTCAGCATTTATGTTATGTTTTTCATCTTTGTGCTCATATTGTTGAAAGGGTAACTTATTCACCTAGACTCTTTTGCTTTACTCGCTTTTCTTAGAGTATCTAATAGTGTTCGAGTCTTTCATTCGGGAAAGTGTTTTCTATAACTCTTTTCTCTTTTTTTCTTTTCATGCTTTCACGTGTTACAATTTTTTCTTTTATCTATTCCTTTCTCTTTTTTTTTTCAAACTCACACTTTCCCATTCCTTTGCTAATAACTACCCCAAACTTAGAATCTGCACAAATAAAAAAAAATCATAACACATATGCTGAACAAAAGGGTAGGAAGCATTTGGCCATGGGTTACTGATATGGTTAAAACAAACAAAGGGATAAGGCTCAATGGGGTTTAACAAAGGATAAACATATTATTATGGATGGCTAGAAAGGCTCATATGGTAAAACAAACAAGTGCCTCAGTGTGCATTTTCCTATTGTGTTGTGTAGGTAGAACAAACGCAAAATCAAAATAATAAACTCATACCTAATTGAACTCTCATGATGTTCATCAATTATGTATGGCCTTTTTGTACCTCACCATGTTGGATAAGCTTAAAAGTTCAAAGCCCTCCTAGAGTCATGTGGTTTCTTTTCTGGTCCATGTATACCATCCACCTTTTCTGTCTAGTAGCACCAAGTTGCGTCCAACCGTTAATTCTCTTTCAGCGACATCCTCTTTCAGCGACATCCACTCACTTATAATTCCATTTATCATCCAGCATCTGTCATACAATCTGCAACATCTTGACACAAAGCAAAATAACAAACTACGACAACGAAAACAATGAAAACAATCCAAAACAAATGCAAATGAAAACAAACAATTGAAAGAAACGCAAAACAAATGAAATAAAACCCCCCACCCTTAAACTAAACATTGGCCGCAATGTTTTAGATCATATATGGCGAGTACTCATAATAACTACTGAGGAGGTGGAGGAGGAGAATGTTGAAAGTGTAATAATCGCGGTCCCTTGACAGACTTTCTCAGCAACAATCCTGTCGATCTCTATGCCTTTCCGGATTTGTTCAGCACAAAGGTAACTCATCTCAGTCTCCATCCACCCCAATGATCTTGGCTTGTAGAAGAGGACCCTGCACCATGATGGTGCGAAGAATATGGTAGAGGCACAAATCACTCCCTAGTTGGGGAGTCTTCTTCCATCGGCGCACCTGCAACAACATTCTCATCTTCCCCATCCTCGAAGTTAACATATAACCAATTTTCAGAATCAGAAATATTTGTTTTGTTAGGGTTAGGAAGGTTCAATAATCGTCGCTTCTGACTGACTAACACATACCCTCGACGTCTTACCTCAAGCATTACCTGTTGGCAAAGAGCGCTAAGATCAAGTTTGCTCAATTCCGGTACTGGTGTTTCCCCATCCAAAACATATTTATACCCCAAAGATTCCGCAATTTGAGTAATCATTCCACCTACTGAAATTTCACCCGAAGTAGCACGTCCCATAGAACCTAGATGGGCAGCGGCAAATGTCGCCACATTAACCGGTTCCTCATGTACCATGGCATGCATCAGATAAAGTTCCCTCTTGGCCTCCACACTTGTACTGTCACCACGTCCGAACAAGGTGTATGCCAATGCCTTCTACACATACTTGAAACACGGGTTCTGAATCCATGATGCCTTAGCACTCGTGGGGTTATACTGCGGAAAATCTGTAATGGCTATCCAAAAAGCAACTGAGTTAAAATTAGATGGCATAGCTCTGGGTCCCACTAAAGGTAACTGAAGACACTTCCCCAATTGTATAACAGACATGGAATGACCCTCCTTGTACATCCTATAATTAAGTGTACCAAAATAGTCCATGATGGAACCATTCCACTCCTTTTCCAATTTAAAACTCACAGTGCTCAAAAATTCCAATGTGATGCACTCATAAGTTGGCGCATCATGGTGCATAAATTCTTGAATTCTTAAGTTATTCAACAGTATAGATACATCATCTAATATGCCTAATGCACCCATAGCCACATGGCATATGTACCTCGTCAGTAAAAGCTTACACTTAAGGTGAGCCTTATACCTTGCAATGTGTTCATCGTCTTCAAAAATATTGTCATGCGCATTCGGAGCACATCGGGATCTCTGTCTCAGCCTTGAAGTCTCAGCCACACCTTTTCCTCTATGACTTCTCTTCGGGGGCATTTTAGTACCTACACAAATTGAGAAAAAAATAGAGGGGTTAGGGAAAAAGATTACCGTCACTGCGTAGAGGATGGAAAACGGCCTGACTTTTGTGAAGGCACTTTGAGAATGATGAAGTGATGATGGGTGAAAAAGAAGCTTTGGTAGGTGATGGTAATGGATTTTTTAGGTTTTTGGAAAGAAAGAGGAGAGGTTAAGGGTGGAAAAGGAGAGACAAAATGGAGTTATGAGTGGGGATTGATCAAAATAAAGTTAAACCCTGTGGGTCCCACCATAACTCAGAATAGATTGAAATTTGTAAAAAATAATTCGTTGTCAGGATGCGCAACACAGGCCGTATCCCTTCACACGGGCGCCCGTGTTTCTTCCCTGGAAAATGTATGGGGACCACACTTCAATCCAACAAGGGCCGTGTTGCCTCACACGGCTTCCCGTGTTGCTTCCCTGGAAAATATATGGGTGAAAAAATTCCAGTCCAACATGGGCCGTGTTTTCCCACACGGCGGCCCGTGTCAAGCCCTTCCTCTTGAGATTTTTCTCCGTTCACTCCACTTAGCTGTAACATACTTACCCCACCTAAACAAAACACACCTACATAAATATATCAACAGAAAAATAATTAGTAAAACAAAACACTGGGTTTCCTCCTACGAAGCGTTTTGTTTAACGTCACATGGCTCGACAGTTCTTCATTTCATCACGTCAGACGAAGATGATCAATGGTCCCTGAGTTCTCTCTAGTGTAATAAGGTTTCAACCTTTGGCCATTGACCTTGAAGGTGTCTCCATTCTTGTCATTTTTCAGCTCTATAGACCCACGCGGAAACACCTTATTCACTATGAATGGTCCAGACCACCTCGACGTCAGTTTACCAGGAAATAACTTTAACCTGGAATTAAATAACAAAACCAATTTCCCTTCCCAAAATTCCTTTTTCTGAATCTTTTGATCATGCCATTTCTTTGTTTTTTCTTTATAAATCTTGGCTTTATCAAAAGCTTGGTTTCAGAACTCCTCTAACTCATGAAGTTGAAGAATTCTGGATTCACCCACTTTAAAAAGATCATAATTAAGGGATTTGGAGGCCCAGAATGCCTTGTGCTCAAGTTCGAGCGGCATATGACATGCTTTTCCATAAACCAACTGATAAGGAGACATACCTATTGGTGTTTTGAATGTCGTTCTGTATGCCCATAATGCGTCTTCCAACTTCACTGTCCAGTCCTTCCTCGGAGCACTAACAGACTTCTCTAAAATATGTTTAAATTTCCTGTTTGAAACATCAACCTGACCACTCATCTGAGGATGGTAGGCAGTTGCAAACTTGTACTTCACATTGTATTTCTTCAACAGGTTCTCCATCAATTTGTTCAAGAGATGGGTACCTTCATCGCTTATTATAGCTCTCGGTAGCCCAAACCTCGAGAATATGTTATTCTTGAGAAAATTCACTACCACCTTGGAATCATTTGTAGGAAGAGCTACTGCCTCAACCCACTTAGAAACATAGTCAACAGCCACAATGATATAGTTAATCCTAAATGATGGTGGAAACGGACCCATGAAATTAATGCCCCATACATAAAACAATTCAACTTCATGCATACCTTTCCGAGGCATCTGATTTCTCTTAGAAATGTTACCTGTTCTCTGACACCGATCACAATCCTTCACCATGCCTTGAGCGTCTTTGAATAGAGTTGGCCAATACAGTCCAGACTGGAGGACTTCTGCAGCTATCCGGTCTCTGCTAAAATTCCCTCCATACTCCGAGGCATCTGATTTCTCTTAGAAATGTTACCTGTTCTCTGACACCGATCACAATCCTTCACCATGCCTTGAGCGTCTTTGAATAGAGTTGGCCAATACAGTCCAGACTGGAGGACTTCTGCAGCTATCCGGTCTCCGCTAAAATTCCCTCCATACTCCGAGTTGTGAAATGCTACCAATATCTCTCTGTTCTTCCTATGGAACGTATATTCTCACAAGTCCATCAATCCCCTTCTTATACAAAAAGGGTTCATCCCAGAGATAAAACCTGCAGTCATGCAAATTTTTTTTCCTTCAGTTATAATCAAAATCATCAGGGATAAAACCACCTACCACATAAGTTACATAGTCTGAAAACCACGGGACACCAATCACAACTAGGATTCATTCGTCAGCAAATTCATCCTTGACTGGGTGTGTTTCTTTTGTTTCTTTAATCGGAGACATTCAAGATAAATAATCAGCAACAATGTTTTCACACCCCTTTTTGTCCAGAATCTCCAAATCAAACTCTTGCAGGAGGAAGATCCTCCTGAGCAGCCGTGGTTTTGAATCCCATTTAGCAAAGAGATATTTCAAAGCAGCATGGTCAGTATAAACAATTACCTTTGTCCCTAACAAGTAGGACCTGAATTTGTCCAAGGCATATACCACTACCAGCAGCTCTTTTTCTGTGGTGGCATAATTCATCTGAGTAGGATTCAATACATGACTTGCATAATAGATCACATGCAAGAGCTTTTCCTTTCTTTGTCCAAGGACTTCCCCCACTGCTATATCACTTGCATCACACATGATCTCGAAAGGTAGATACCAATCAGGAGATATGACTATAGGTGCAGACACCAACCTGTTCTTCAATGTCTCAAAAGCTTCTCCGCACTTTTTATCAAAGAGGAAAGGAGTATCTTTCACTAGAAAACTGGTTATAGGTTTTACAATCTTCGAGAAGTCTCTTATGAACCTACGGTAGAATCCCGCATGTCCCAAGAAACTTCTAATACCTTTTTCGTTCACTGGTGGGGGTAGATTCACAATCACCTCCACTTTATCTTTGTCCACTTCTATTCCTCTATGAGAAATATTGTGAACCAAAACTATCCCTTCTCTTACCATGATGTGGCATTTCTCCCAGTTGAGAATTAGATTCGTTTGTTGACATCTTTCTAGTACCAGAGATAAATTGCCAAGACATTCGTCAAATGATGGTCCGAACATAGAAAAATCATCCATGAACAATTCCATATGCTTTTCAAGCATGTTAGAAAATATAGATGTCATACATCTTTGAAAAGTTGCTGGAGCATTGCACAATCCAAACAGCATCCTTCTGTAGGAAAATATACCGTAGGGACATGTGAAAGTTGTCTTCTCTTGATCTTCAGGAGCTACTGCTATTTGATTGTAGCCCGAATACCTGTCTAGGAAACAATATAAATCATGTCCAGCCAGTCTTTCCAGCATTTGATCAATAAAAGGTAAGGGAAAGATGTATTTCCTTGTAGCAGTATTTAACCTTCTATAGTCAATGCAGACTCTCGAACCAGTAACTATTCTTGTAGGTATCAATTCATTTCTTTCATTCATGACAATAATTGTGCCTCCCTTTTTAGGCACTACATGAACCAGACTCACCCACGAGCTGTCAGATATAGGATATATTAGTCCTGCATCTAACAACTTCACTACCTCTTGGTGGACAACTTCCTTCACAGCAGGATTGATCCTTTGTTGAGGTTGAACAACTGGTTTTTGGTTGTCCTCCATAATAATCTTGTGCATGAAAATAGTTGGGCTTATCCCTTTTACGTCTTCAATCGCCCATCCAATAGAACCGTTATATTTCTTAAGTACTTTGATGAGCTTTTCTTCTTGGACTTCCATTGAGGCTTGAGTTGATAATAGCTGGAAATTTTTCTTCTGAGTCAAGAAAAATGTATTTCAAATTTTTAGGTAACCGCTTCAAATCCTTTTTCTTTTTAGCTTCTTTTTCTCCTTCAGTGGATGATGGTTGTCGCAAATCTTCCCACCGGTGTGGTTTAGATTTATTCCAAACTTAGAACTTGAGATTCTTCTTCATTCACTTCTTCATTCTTTTCAAAGATGGACAAACTTAGAACTCTTTCCAATTGTAATTTTGGCATCTAGATATTAACAGATTGGATAAACACCGTATCCAAAATCCTAACATTTTTGCTTGTACCCTCCTCATATTTGAACTTCATGGTATCCCTAACATTAATTTTCAACTCTTCATCATAAATTTTAAGGGTCATAGTCCCTCCCTCAATGTTTATCATGCATCTCCCTGTTTCTAGAAAAGGTCTTCCCATAATGAGTTGAATCTCTTCATCTTTTGGCATTTCAAGAACAAAAAGTCTACAGGGAAAACAAACTATTCAATCTTTACCAAAACATCATTAGCAATACTGTAGGGCCTTTTCATGGAGTGATCAACGAATTGAAGGGTCATGCACATATCTTGCACTACCCCCAGTCCAAGCTTTTTATAAATTGACAGCGGCATTAAACTAACACTAGCACCCAAATCAATAAGTTCCTTTTTGAATGACCTGTCTCTTACAGTACAAGGGATAGTGATGACACCCTTATCTTTCTTCTTGACGGGAATCTTTAAACCTTGCAAGATAGCACTGCATGTTTCTGTTATCTGCACAGGATCAGTTTCAATGGACCGCTTCTTGGATATGACGTCTTTCATGAATTTAGCATAAATTGGCATTTTCTCTAAAGCTTTCACGAAAGGAATATTGATCTCAAGCTTTTTGAACAACTCCAAGAATTTTTCAAAACTTTTTTCATGCTGGTCTTTTTTCTCTGACCTGGTTGGATAGGGGAGAACAATCTTCTGCTTTGATTCTTTCGGTTTCTCCTTCTCAATCATAGGAGGTATTTCACTTTATTCAGCTTGTTTAGGATCATCTCTTATCTCTAGATCGACTTCCAACAATCCCTCTTCCTCCACCTTTTCTTCTACAGGTTTTTCAAGTGACTTACCCCTTCTTATGACCACAGCTTTAACGTGATTACGATCACAGGGATTTGGAATAGTTTCGCTTGGCAACGTACCTGGTGCTTGAGAACTTGAGGCTAATTGTTGGGCTATCTGACCCAATTGAACCTCAAGATTTTTGATGGAAGCTATTGTGTTTTTTTAATGATTTCTAGTCTCATCCTGAAATTGCATGTTGTGAGCAGCCTCTTCTCGAAAGCAATCTCCCAGTCTGGTTTCTTTTGGGCCTGTTGTTGGTGTTGTTGATATTGAGTTTGATACTGACCCTGGCCTTGTGGTTGAGCATTCCCCTTTTGATATTTCCAGGAGAAATTAGGATGATTCTTCCAACCAGGATTGTAAGTATTCGAGTATGGATTATTTTTCTTCAGAAAGTTTATCTCTTTAATCTGCTGAGGAATAGCAAAATAGAACATTGTTTGATGGGGTATGTTATAGATCTCACAACTAACAGTTTGAGCTTGTTGAACTTGATCGACCTGTTGAGTTCCAAGGTTTAATGCTTTCAACTTCTTCTCTCCTCTACAACTATTGTATCTTCTATCCGGACTTTATTGGCTTCCAGTTTCAGATCTATAACTCCTCCTGGTGTAGTTACACTTAGATCATATAACTCTAAATGTTCATTGGCAGCAACGGCTTCGATAATATTCTTCATGCCAGTGGCTGTTGTAAAATTAGATGAGCCACCGACAGCAGTATCAATGAGTTGTTTAGTCTTCATCTTTAAGCCATTCACAAACATCTGCATTTTCTCAGTTTGATCCATGTTATGAGTTGGGCATGCTACCAAACATCTTTTGAATCTCTTGTATGCATCACCTAGAGACTCTCCCTCTTTTTGCTTAAAGTTCATAATATCATATCGCTTGCGGATATACACAGAATTTGGGAAGTACTCGTCCAGAAAGGTCTTCCCCATTTGTTCCCAGGTGGTAATACTTCCAGATGGTAATGAGAAAAACCAATCGTCGGCTTCTTCAGACAGTGTGAATGGGAACATTCTTAATTTTTTTGCTTCTTCAGAATGTCCCTCAATCTTCAGAGTGGTACTGATGGTGAGAAATATTTGAAGATGCTTATTTTCATCTTCGATGAACTTTCTTGTGAACGGTTTATTTTCCAACTGTCTGATTGTTGAAGGGTACAGCTGAAAATTTTCCACATTTACCGGTTGATTAGTGATTGTCAACCGGCCAGCCAGAGAATTTACTCTTCTGTAGTATCCAAGCAATATTTTCGGAAGTGGAACTTCACCCATGGTTGAATTGTCTGACTCTGACTCGGACTCTGATTTAGAGTGAATTGAAGGAACTTCTTCTTCTTGTGGTGTTGAACTTTCTTCTTCAATCTCCAGTCTTGATAATTTAGCTTGTCTGAGTCTTTTGTGAAAACTTCTTTCAGGTTCTGTGTCAAAAGGAAAATCAGTTGAGGCCTTACCCCGCATATAGAGATTAGACAAAAATTAGTACAATTATAAAATTAACAAAAATAAAATTTTAATTGCAGAGTAATAAAATTTCAAATGAACTATAATTAAAACTTTGTATTTTGGCACTCCCCGACAACGACACCAAAAACATGATCGGGAAAATAACAAGTGCACTATTTTAACCGATGTAGTAATAATGGGTTTACCCTAAAGATCGATCTCGAGGAGTGCGTAGTAAATACTAAGTTCCCCAGTAGTTCAATTGAACAAAAATAATTGGTTGGTTTGTTTTGATGAAATCTTTGCAAAAAGTAATAAAGAGAAAATAACTTGACTTTTCTTTATAAGAGAAAAACATGCTAGGGGAAGTGGTTGACTTGGATTGCAAAGATATGAATTCTGATTCTCTCAAAGGTTAATCTTATGTTTTTCAATTACCAACCTCGAGAGTGTTTTTCCCTATTAAGAAACCAAACAAAAAAATCTTTTTCTTTGCATTTATAATTCTTGCATATTTCATTCATCTTGTATATTATTTATTCCAATTCTTGTACAAATTAAATTTGGTTTTAATGGATTAATTAGGTTTGTATTATTGCAATCCCCATTCATAAATTGTATACCCCCTCCCACAAATGTTGTAATAGCATAGTAACTTTAAATTTCGCAATTTATCGCTTTTACATAATATGCTAGTAATTAGGGTTTATACGGGAAGATAAAAATCAATCAAATAGAAAACCCTAATTCAAGACAAAATCAAGCATGAAAATAACACATTTGCACACAAACACCCCTAGGGTTACTCCACTTGGTTGCCTTATACAAAATGGTCATATTACACATGTAAGGTATCTTAGCAAAAATAAACAAATATAAGATCATGGTCCCTCAATGACGCTATTCAAAGTTGCCTTACAAAATGATCTTAGTCCCTCAAAAAATGCTAAGATACCTTGCAACATTGCTAATCATGGCTATACGATGACCCACGCCCGTCCCGTTTACATCCAAAGATAGGGTTGCTTACCAAATCAATGGTAAGACAACAATATCAAAGGAAAAGAAAATGAACAAGGAAGACATTTGAGTGAGTAAATTGCTCCTAATTACTTGCTCCATTTCAAACAAAACATCCTTTCTATTTTCAAAACAAACACCTACACATTTCAAAACATCCTTTCTATTTTCAAAACAAACACCTACACATTTCAAAACATCCTTTCTATTTTCAAAACAAATACCTACACATTTCAAAACATCTTACAAAATTGAAAACATTTTCAAAAGATCAACATCTTTGTATACATTCTTACGAACCAGAGTCATTACAAAGATTGCCTAGGCCTCTTTTGCAAAATACTTTCAAAAAACCACACAAAGCACCATTTCAAACAAAAGCAAGTGATCTAGCAAGTAACTAAGATCCCATGGAAAACCATGGATGAAAAGGGTGCTAATACCTTCCCTTTTCATAATCTACCCCCCAAACTCAAGAAACAATCTCAAAGGTCTTTCCTATGCTTTTTCGCCTTTCCTTTTGGATAAAAGAAATGTCGGTGGCGACTCTTGCTAACCGCGACATTTGTGATAAAACGCAAAACCCTCAAGTCAGTTCTCCCATTGTATCACAGAACTGGCGACTCTGCTGGGGATTATACTAAAAGTGAGGTTACCTTAGGGCTAGATCACTTTTATTTGCTTACATTGTTTGACTTGTATGCTTTAAATTATGGTTCATTTCTTGGGTTTGAATCCTCTACCCGGATTTGGGATACATTATAGGTAAGTAGCAATACATTATGGAAACTGGGCGGGGTATACCGACATGGTCTAAGCAATAGCTACGTTAGTGCGATATATTTATGGGTATCGGTAGCCTTTGAGTTAATCAAAGAGAATACAGGGCCGCTGAGTGATGTCATGAAGCACTAATGAACTTCTAGAACCTTTACTTGACCAACTTGGCCTTTAGGATGTAGTGATATGACCGTCTTTGGTGCAGTCCGAAGTTGGTAGATACTCGATACTACACTCATTGAGGTTTGGTTTCTTGGGATATTTCGGTCACCATTAAAGAGGCTTAAGCTGAAACAATGATCAAGAAAACAAATCAGTGATATTGAGCTCCTTAGAACCCAGTTACTATTGCTAGGACAGGTTTGAGCCAACTAAACTTCAAGAGGGTACTTACCTATGAGAAACAATGCAAGCCTAAA
The DNA here is from genome assembly GCA_948472305.1 of Vicia faba. Lineage (NCBI taxonomy): Eukaryota > Viridiplantae > Streptophyta > Magnoliopsida > Fabales > Fabaceae > Vicia > Vicia faba. The sequence goes on along the minus strand of OX451739.1, from coordinate 148,966,585 downwards.
CCTAAGGACTTGTTTGTTTTGTTTTTATATATTTACTTGTACATAACATCATAAACATCATGAACATATTATACATCCACTAACCATTTCAAGGATTTTAGGATTCATCTTTGTTCTTGTTTTGTAGGAAATGGATTCACTTCGCAGGAAAACTATTCAAGTCAACCTTGTGAGGATCCCTCCACAACTTAAAGAGCTAACTTCAAGGAATCCTGAAAACTCTCCATTCACCGAGAGACATGGTCATCTACTCAACTTGGTCACTTCCAACAAAAATGAGGACATGATGAAAGGTGCTCTTTCTGTTCTTTGATCCTTTACACCATTGCTTCACATTTCCCGACTATCAACTTGTGCCTACTTTGGAAGAATTCTCCCAACTTTTGAGGATTCCCATCCTCAATCAACTACCTTTCAACGGTATGAAAAGAGACCGAAAGCCAGAAGAGATTGCTCAAGCTCTACACTTGCACTCATCTGCTATCACAACTCATTGGGAAACAAGGAGTGGTGTCAAAGGTTTCCTAGCAAAGTTCTTGTTTGAGAAGTCCCAAAGTTGTTGGAATTATTTAGACTTGCAAGCCTTTGAGGAAATTTTGGCTCTCCTCATCCATGGAATGGTTTTGTTTCCAAATCTTGACCAACTCATAAATGTGAACGCCATCAAAATCTTTATATCACGCAATCCAGTGCCTACATTGCTAGGAGATATCCTACACTCTTTTCACACTCGCACAATGAGGAAAAGGGGTGTCCTTATGTGTTGCACTCATCTCTTGGCAAGATGGTTTATTTCTCATCTTCCCCAATCTGTATTAAAGAATGAGCAAGGTTCAAGGTGGTCGCAAAGGTTGATGACGCTCAAACATTCATACATTTATTGGTGCTCTCGATCCAAAGAGAATGTTATCATTGTCGGCTGTTGCGGAGAATTCCCTAATTTCCCTCTACTTGGAATTAGGGGAGGTATCACCTAAAACCCTTGTTTGGACTTAAGACAGTTTGGTTATGCCCTAAGGGACGGCCGACATGAGATGTTGATTCAAGGTTTGGTATACGACTACGACAAAGACAATCAAGGTCTTCACCAGAGATTTATCCGAGCTTGGAGGATATTAAACAAGGTGGATAGCAAGACTTTGGGGTACAAGAATTCCATCCCTCTTGAGCCTTACCTCAAATGGGTATGAACTCGTGCTCAGAGTCTCATGATGCCTTACCCCTCCATTCTCCTAGTAATCATTGAGTCTGTCATAGAGAGAGATGTTCCATACACTATCCTACATCCCGACATGCCCACATCTCTTGAAGACCTACAAAGGGATTGGATACAACTCAAGAGAGAGCGATATATGTTCGGAGCCCAATTCTACGCAAGCGAGAAGAAGGTTTTGGAACTCACTAGGCTACTCCATGAGGAGCGGACTATGAATGCCTACATCGCACCAAAGAGGATGTGTATTACCTTTTTATCTTAGTTTTTTTGTATTATTTTGCCCAAGAGGCATTGATGTACTCAATCTTTAATTTATTAATATAACGTGTGTTTCCTTTTTGTCTAAAACAAATTTGAATCTTTGAAATCCTTGAAATCATTACATATGCATATACCATTCATCATAACATAAGCAAGTCTTTTGCAACAAGTCTCCTCATCTCTCTACTGTTTATTTCAGTAAGATGGATCTTGAGCAAATAGTGAAGGATCTCCAAGCTCAGAATACGCAGTTTCAACAGTTGCTCTTGACCCTAGCCAAGGGACAAGAAGAATTGAAGACTTTGCTGGTCGAAGAGAGGAAAAAGAAAACAAAGAAGGTAAATGGAGTCTTGAACATGCGGAGAAGATTTCATGAACAAATAAGAAGGACCTTGAACTTTGCAACAACAGCCGGAGAAAAGGACAATCAGGAGGGGAAAGGCAAGGAAACAGTTGTCCCATCAGAATCAGAAGAGGAAGAAGAGGAAGAAGACTACTCTAAGGAACAATACCCTCCAGCTGATGACAAGTATAGACATCTCGAAGAGCGGTTGAGTGCAATGGAAATCTAAAAAGTTCCAGGCTTGGACTTTGAGGAATTAGGTTTAGTGTCGGGGATTGTGATTCCTCCGAAATTCAAAGAACCTATATTTGCCAAATATGACGGAGTTTCATGCCCTAAAATGCATCTCCGATCATATGTAAGGAAAATCCAACCCCATACCGCTGATAAAGACTTATGGGTACACTTCTTCCAAGACAGTCTGTCTGGAACTCAACTTGACTGGTTTTACCAACTAGGAAGAGCCAACGTTCACAATTGGGAAGATCTTGCCGCAACTTTCTACAAGTAATATCAATACAATGCTGATTTTATGCCTACCCGTACTCAACTCCAGAGTATGGCCATGGTCTCCAATGAGGTTTCAAGGACTATGCGCAAAAATGTTGAGACTTGGCTGGAAGAGTTCAACCCCCTCTATCTGAGAGAGAGTTGGTAGACATGTTCTTGGGCACCTTATCTGTTCCCTTCTTCAACCATTTAATTTAAAGTTCGTCTACAAGCTTTACCGAACTAATATTGACCAGAGAGAGGGTAGAAGCCGGTATAAAGAGTGGAAAGATTCAAAAAGATTCATCTTCCTCTACAACTGTAAGGAAGCCTTTTATCGGGAAGAAAGAGGTGGCTGTTGTATATCCGCAAAGAAACCAAGATAGGTCTAAATGGCGACCAATGGTGGGGGTTGTTATGATTCCTAATCCCGCGTTTGATCAGCAAAAGAATAATTAACCAAGGATGGAAAGACCAGTCAGGCAGTTCACCAGAATCAATATGACCCTGTCTCAAGTATTACCGTATCTACTAAGATCCAACTTGGTGACCTTGAAAGAAGATCTGAAAAACCCCAATACAATATCTCCTCATTATCATCCCAATTCCCGTTGCGCATACCATTCTGAAACTCCTGGCCACGATACTAATAACTGTTGGGCTTTGAAGAACAAAATACAAGACCTCATTGAAGCAAAACAAATTGAGTTCGATGCGCTTGAAAAGCCAAACGTCATTTCTGATCCTATGCCCGGTGTTGTACCCCAAAATTTTCCCTCTCATTTTATCAAGATTTCCCCTCACAAGACTCTTTGGACTCAAGACCAAGCTAGGGTTTGCTCTGCTCAAGACATATCTCTGCACTGTTGACCTGAAATTAGGGTTTGAGTTTGCACAAGGATTTTTGGACTTTCATTGCTCAAAGTGACTTTCATACTTCATGTTGGACTTACAAGATTGCCTCTAGCAAGTTTCAAGCCTTGAATCAAATTTTTACCCAGTCAATTGGACAGTTGACCTAGAAATCAACTATAATGGGGAAAAAGTCAAATGTGACCAATTTACAGTCAAAACCCATAATTTTTGATCCACATCAACATTATAGACTCATATGAACCATTTGATCAAGTTTGGACCACAACTCCTCAATAAATTTGATCAGATCATCAAAAGGGCAAAATGGTCATTTTTAGGGTTTTGATTGCAGAAGGGCAATTTCTGATTTTTCACGTAGCCAATGGCAAATTGGGTTCAAGAATGGATTCAAGGACTCAATGGAATCATCTTGACTTATTCACAAGGTTCAAAAGATCTCAATTGCATTGGATTGACAGATGAATTTTCCAGTCAACTGATCAAAAATCAACTATACACCGAAAAGTCAAACTTTTACTTTTTGGTCAAAATCAAGTGCCAAGGGTCATTTTTCATCAAGATGTGTCAAAATATGAAACTTGTTCATCAAGAAACCTAATTTTGCAAATTAGGGTTTAAAATTGAAAATTTTCATAACTTAGAATTTTTCCAAGTTATAAAATTTTCTTATTTTTTCCCAACTTTGCCCAACATTTTCACCATGATGCAATTGGATTCAAACAAAACTTCCAATATGAAAGTTGTATTCCTACACAAAATCTACAACTTTTATTCACAAAGTTTTCCCAAAAGAAGCTTGGATCTCAAGTTATGATTTTTGGAACAAGGGTCCATGAAACTTTTAACTTAGTGAAATTTTGCCCTAGTTTAGGCAGGATTTTAACCTATCTTCATGGCCATTTTTAACATAGTTCCACTTGGAATAAAAAAATGCATTTCAAAGATGGATTGTAGAGCATGTTACAAGCTTTCCAAAATGTCAGAGAACTCTCCAAAATCATATATGGTTAGGGAGAATCGAAGATTTGAATTTGGCAAAAACTCACTTTGATCCATGGCATGTTTCATATTGACACAATTTGCAAACTCTATTCAACCTCACTTGTACTTGCTCACAGGTCTCTAAACCCTTTCATACTGAATAATTAAATGCAAATCCAATGGTTTGAAGCTTTGTTCTGATCATTAGAGGATTACACAAGAGATTAATCCAAAAATAGCAAAAAGGCAACATTGTCATTTTAGTTAAAACTTGCTTTATGTCAAATTGCATCTCTTAAGCCTTGAACCAAATCTTGGACAAAAAATAATACCCATAAACTGAGGGGGCCAAGATCACCAAGTGCATGCTGAAAGATAGCCTGTACATGCCTGTCTTGTATCATTTCTTACTTTTGCTTAAAATACAAGTAAACTTGCCAAAGAGACACAACTTGAGTATCTGTTATAACCAACTCTTGCAAGCATTTGAAACAAATTTTGCACATTCCCTTGAGCCAGAAACACGAGCCATTCAATCCTTTAGCCTTCCAAAATAAAAAAAATCACCTTCCTCTTGCAAAATAGGGCAGCTTCTGCACTTTGAGTTCCATCTCACAAACCACTCGTGCGTTTTGCCCCAAACCACTTCCAACACACTCCATACAACCTATCTGAACTATCCCAACCATTGGCCATTGACTGTAACTCCATTTTCAAGCTTCACCATTTCTGTTTTCAGCTTGTGCAGGTTGACTTCTACAAGCTTGTTCAAGCACATCCAAAGTAAACTAAGAATTGGGGAAGGTCATAGGAAGTTCAAGCAAACTCTCAAGCATCTCCGGCCTCACTTAAAAGCTCCACATTTCCATACACGAGTTCATCTGAAATAGGTATTTGGCAACTTTCTATCTCTCTATTTAGGAATCATTAGGCTTAGGTTTGTGAATAAAAAATGTAGTACTCATAGCCCTTAAGATGTACATATGCTCAATTTTCATTTAAGTTAAGTGTGCTAAGAGAATTTGATTGATGAACTTCCTGAAAAAGTTTGGTTAGAAATTAGGGCCAGAGAAATTCTCTCTGGTCTTTGAGAGTTAGATTAAGTTTTTTATATGGTTGGAATCGTCTTGAAAAATGCTATGACTTTGGTGTTATGATTTTTTGCTTTAGAGCACGTATGTAAGATCTGGACATTTGTACAAGGCGCGCGTTTGTTTTGATTCAAAGGTTGAAGATAAAGTGGAAATGGGCTGGGCTGGCCTGTTTCTGTTTTTTACACTCCCCCAGCTTGCTATTTGCACCTCCTGGCCCATTTGTTTTATATTTTCATATTATTTTCATTTCTTTTTATTTCTAACTTTAGTTTATTTTTTCCAAATATAAAAAATTACTTAAAATATTTTCCTTAAATTTCCACATTTTTATTATTTATTTTATTTTATTTTGATATAATATTTAGTTTATTAGGTTTACTATAATTATTTTCTCAAATAAAAAACTTGTAAATAATATATAAAAATATTATATTTTTATTTTTAGCATTTATATACCTAAATAATATTTTCTCATATGTTATTATTTTCTAAAAAATTGTATATATTTTCTATTTTTATTTACTTGTACATAAATAAATAATATAATTAATATATTCTCCTAAAACAAAATTAGGGTTTCTACCCTTCAAAAAATAATATTTTATTTTCTCTTTTAATACATTAAATATTTAATTTTTACACATGTAAAATTAAATAAAAACATTTTTTACATATTTATAATATTGTGCACATTTATATTTAAATTGTTTATTTAATTATTACTTATTTATTATTTGATGCAAAGAGTTCAATTTGGATGTAATAGTAAATATTAGGGTTTTAATTTCTTGCAAAATAATCCCCTATTCAAAATTGTATCGCCCTCCCCAATCAACGTTGTAATAATCGTAGATTTATTTTACGCATTTATAGCTTTCAAATATGCCATGATAGAGATTAGGGTTTCTATGCGATATACAAAATCAAAAAAAATAGTTAGACCTAATACAAGACCTAAATGCATGAAAATGACAAACACAATACACACTTGCACCCCTAGGGTTTCATCCACTTGTTGCCTTTAAAATGGCCATGTTATGCATGTTGAGTATCTTGGCAAAACAAAAACAAAACAAAAGATCATAGTCCCTCGATGACGCTATCTTGGTTGCCTATACAAAAAATGATCTAGTTCCTCAAAAATTTGCTAAATATACTTAGCACTATTGCTATCATGGTCAATACGATGACCCGCGCCTGTCCCATTTAACATCCAAATACAAGGTTGTTTACCAAATGCAATGGTAAAACAACACTGTCAAAAGGGGTAAAAATGTGTCGGAATGATCTTTGAGTAGATAGGGTAGACAAATCTTAGTTACTTGATCAAAACTTGCAAAAAAAACATCCTTGCTATTTTCAAACACACCTCACAACATAACATCAAAACATTTCCCAAAACAAACTTTTAAACATTGAAACATATTTTCAAAAGACAATACACATTTGTATACATTCAAACAAGAATCATTACAAAGGTTGCCACAACGATGGCCTCTTTTCAAAACATTTTCAAAACCACAAACAAAGCACCATTTCAAACAATTGAAAAGCAAAAGCAAGTGATCTAAACAAGTAATTAAGAGCCCATGGATAACCATGGATGAAAAGGGTGCTTGCACCTTCCCTTTTCATAATCTACCCCCCGAACCCAAGAAAACATATCAAAGGTCTTTCCTGTGATTTTTGACCTTTCCTTTGGATAAAATAAAAATTCGATGGCGACTCTTGCTAAACCGAGACATTTGCGAACACAAAACGCAAAACCTCAAGTCAGTTCTCCCACCGTATCACAGAACTGGCGACTCTGCTGGGGATTATTCTAAAAGTGGGGTTACCTTAGGGTTTAGATTACCTTTACATGCTTACCTTTTTTGCTTTGATTGCTTTACACTTGGTTCTATTGTTTGGGATTGAAATCCTCTACTCGGATTTGGGAAACATTCATAGGTAAATAGCAATACATTGTGGAAACTGTGCGGGGTATACCGACATGGTTGAAGCAATAGCTATATTAGTGCGACATATTTGTGGGTACCGGTAGCCTTTGAGTCAATAAAAGAGAATACGTGGCCGCTGAGTGATGTCATGAAGCACTAATGAACTTTTAGAACCTTTACTTGACCATCTTGGCCTTATTAGGGGTAGTGAGATGACCGGCTTTGGTGCAGTCCGAAGTTGGTAGATACTCGATACTACACTCATTGAGGGTTATTTTCTTGGAATATTTCGGTCGCCAGTTAAGTGGCTAAACTGAAAAAATGAACACAAAAAATAATCCAGTGATATTGAGCTCCTTAGAACCCGGTTACTATTTATAGGACAGGTTGAGCCAACTAACTTCAAGAGGGTACTTACCTATGAAACCCCATGCAAGCCTGAAACTAGGAACTTGTGTGACTTGCTTGTACATATACTTGTGCATACACCATGAACATCATAAAGCATCATATGCATCCACTAACCATTTCAAGGGTTTTGATCTTCATCTTTGTTCTTGTTTTGTAGGTAATGGAATCTCTTCGCAGGAAAACAATTCAAGTCAACCTTGTGAGAATCCCTCCTCAACTCAAGGAGCTTGCTTCCAAGATTCCAGAGAATTCTCCCTTCAGTGAAATACATGGTAGACTTCTCAACTTGGTCAACTCCAACATTGAAGAAGACATGGTGAAAGTTCTCTTCCAGTTCTTTGACCCCCTACACCATTGCTTTACATTTCCTGATTACCAACTAGTGCCTACTTTGGAGGAATTTTCTTAACTCCCGAGGATTCCTATTCTCCATCAACTACCCTACAACCGTACGGAAAGAGAACCAAAGCATGAAGATGTTGCTCAAGCCCTACACTTGGAACCATCTGATATCAAAGGTCATTGGGAAACCAGAAGTGGTGTCAAGGGTTTCTTGGCAAAGTTTCTGTTTGAGAAGGCACAAGACTACTGGAATTCTCTAGATCTGCAAGCTTTTGAGGAGATTGTAGCACTTCTCATCTATGGGTTGGTCTTGTTCCCAAACCCTGATCATCTTATAGATGTGAATGCTGTCAAAATTTTCATATCTCGGAATCCTGTGCCTACATTGCTTGGGGATATCTTCCACTCATTTCACACACGAACAATGAGGAAAAAAGGTATTCTCATGTGCTTTACTCCTCTTCTAGCAAGGTGGTTTTTTTTCTCACCTTCCCCAGTCAGTCTTAAAGAATGAGCAAGGCTTGAGGTGGTCACAACGATTGATGACTCTTACACATTATGATGTTCATTAGTGTTCTCGGTCCAGAGAAAATGTCATCATCATTGATCATTGTGGGGAATTCCCTAATGTCCCATTACTTGGCATTAGGGGAGGCATTACCTACAACCCCTGCTTGGCTCTGAGACAATTTGGGTATGCCCGAAGGGATGGCCCTCATGACATGCTGATTCCAGACTTGGTTTTTGACTTCGACAACGACGCTCAAGGACTTCGACAAAGGTTTATCCGAGCTTGGAGGATGCCCAACAAAGTGGACAGTAAGACACTAGGGCACAAGAATTGCACCCCCCTTGAGCCTTACCTCAAGTGGGTACGAACCCGCGCCGAGTCTTATGATGCCTTACCCCTACATTTTTCCTATGGTCAAAGAGCCTGTTATGGAAGGAGAGGTTCCATACACCCTCCTACATCCTGATATGCCAACATCATTGGAAGATTTGCAAAAGAGTTGGATACAACTCAAGGAAGAACAGAACACTTTTGAAGCCAGCTTCTACGCCAGTGAGAAGAAGGTTTTGGAACTTACTCGTCGACTCCATGAAGAGCAGACTCTCAACACCTACATTGCGCCAAAGAGGATGCGTAACGTCTTTTTACATTAGAGTTTTGTATTTATTTTTCCCATGGGGCACTTATGTACTAACAAATTCTTCTTATTAATATGACGTGTGTTCTTTTTGTTTGCAACAACTTTGAATTTCTGAATCCTTGAATGCATTACATGAATACATATCATTCATCATATGCATAAACAGGTCTTCACACCAGGTTTCCTTATCTCTCTGCTATTTATTTCAGCAAGATGGATATAGAGCAGACAATCAAAGATCTATAAGCGCAGAATTCGCAGTTCCAACAACTCCTCATGACCTTGGCAAAGGGTCAAGAGGATCTTAAAGCAATGTTAGAGAAAGAGAAGGAGAAAAATAAAAAGAAAAGAGTTGGTGTGGCCACTATGGGAAGAAGATTTGAGAACCAAGCTAGAAGAGTCCTGGATTTCCCCTCTACATCTGATGATGGGGTTGGCAAAGGAAAGGGAGTTGCAGTGCCCTCCGAAACTGAGGCTGAAGAATAATAAGAAGAGGATGAAGATTACTTTGAGCAGCAGTATCCTCCTGCAGACGACAAGTATAAGAATCTGGAAGAGCGTTTGGCAGCCATGGAGGTACAAAGAGTGCCTGGGTTGGATTTCGAGGAGCTAGGGTTGGTTGCTGGGATTGTGATTCCCCCTAAATTCAAGGTGCCTACATTTGCTAAATACGATGGTTTGTCTTGTCCGAAGATGCATCTGCGGTCTTACGTCAAAAATATCCAACCTCACTCTTCTGATAAGGATATGTAAGTCCACTTTTTTCAATATAGTTTGTCGGGTACGCAATTGGATTGGTTCTACCAACTTGAAAGATCTGATGTACATAAATGGGAGGATTTGGATGCTGCCTTCTACAGACAATATCAATATAATGTAGACTTAGCACCTACTCGTACTCAATTACAGAGTATGGGTATGGTCTCTAATGAAGGCTTTAAGGAGTATGCCCAGAAGTGGTTGGACTTGGCTGGAAGGGTGCAGCCACCATTGTCTGAGAGAGAGCTTGTAGATATGTTTTTAGGGACCCTGTCAGGTCCATTCTTTAATCACTTGATCGAGAGCTCATCTTCAGGGTTCACCGAGTTAATTCTAACGAGTGAAAGAGTCGAAGCTGGCATTAAGAGCGGTAAAATTCAAAAGGATGCATCTGCTTCTGCTGCTATCAAAAAGACCTTTCCAGCCAAGAAAGAGGCCTCAACAGTTTACTCCCAGAGAAATCAAGGAAGAATGGAGCGTCGACCAGCGGTGGGGGCTGTGATGATTCAGAATTCTGCAGCCGATCAACCTCGAAGCAGTCAACCCAGAGCTAACCAAGCAAGGGTGGAAAGGCCTGCACGACAATTCACCTAGATCAATATGACACCTGCTCAGGTTCTCCCTCATCTATTGAAGTTAAACCTTACAAACTTGAAAGAGGCGCCGAAGAACCCAAATACCTCTTCTCCCTACTACCATTCAAATGCAAAGTGTGCATATCATTCGGACAATGTGGGGCACGACACCAACAATTGTCGGGCCCTCAAAAATAAGATCCAGGATTTAATAGATGCCAAGGAGGTGGAGTTTGACGCACCTGAAAAACCTAATGTGATATCTGCTCCAATGCCAAAACATGGTCACAATGTCCATGATATTATAGAAGATCTTTATGTTATTGTTGTTGATGACTTAATGACTCCGTTGCCAATGATCAAAATGAATCTGTTGAAAGCCGGGATTTTCCCGGGCTGTGAAAAGATTGTTACCTTTGTTCGACCTTACAATACGATTGTCCGCTATTGAAGTCAGGCATCCAACGCCTGATGGATAATCAAGAAATCCTCTTCAATAAAACTCTTGTTACTCCTGTTACTCCAATCAACGATGTTGCTATAATCACCATTTTCGACAATCTTTCCAAGGTCTCCAAAAGACCTGTTAAGATTACACCTGGTCCAAAGTTTGTACCTCTAAAGATAACAATGTCGGGGCCTATCCCATACAAGTCCAACAAGACAATACAATGGAATTATGGAGGAGAAATCTTCTACCATGGTGTTAAGAAGATCGAATCAGTTGAAGAAAGTTCCGATGAAGAGACTCCTGATGTAGGAAATATTGCAGGGACAAGTAAGATCACTCGCAGTGGAAGAATCTTCTCTTCGGAGATTGCTCCTCCAAGGGAAGTCTTCGGACCATCAAATTCTCCTAAGGTTACTCCAGTGCCAGTTAACACATCTGTACGAACTCTAGTGATTGAAGAAATCATAACTCCCGAAGCTGTACCCTCTATTGTTACCGCTGATAAAGGTAAGGGGATCCAAGAAGCGCCTGTCAGGACGAGGGCTCAGCCTTTGGTCATCCCCGAGACCACTCAAAAGGAAATGGAGGAGATTTTAAAAATAATTAAGAAAAGAGACTATGATGTCGTATAACAACTGGGGCAAACCCCTTCAAAAATCTCTATGCTGGCCCTATTGCTCTGTTCCGAAGCCCATGCCAAAGCCTTAATCAAATTCTTGAAGACGGCCCATGTGCCTCAAGAAACCTCTGCGGACCAGTTCCAAGAGTGTGTAGCCAGCCTAACCGCCAACAATGGTCTTGGTTTCTCCGATGCCAATCTAACATCTAAGGGGAGAAAGCAAAACGATGCGCTGCATGTCTCAATGGAATGCAGAGGGACTACTCTTGCTCACATTCTGGTTGATATTGGGTCGTCTTTAAATGTCTTGCCTAAGAAAGCATTGGACAGATTGGACTGTGAAGGTTTGACCCTAAAGCCCAACAACATCATCGTAAGAGCCTTTGACGGTTCCAAGCGGATGGTCCACAGGGTGGTGGACATCCCAATTAAAGTGGGTACTGAAACTTTCCACTCTATATTTTATGTCATGGATATCCGTCCCTCCTACTCTTGCTTGTTAGGAAGACCATAGATTCATCATGTTGGGGCCGTTACGTCCACTCTGCATCAGAAGCTTAAGTACCCAGTCCATGGGAAAATTGTGACAGTTCGCAGCGAGGAGGAGTATATGATAAGCCATCTGAATTCATTCCGCTATGTTAAATTAGATGGTGAATTCATCGAGACCCCCTTTCAGCACTTTGAAGAGGTTTCTCCTGAAGTTGCGGTAGCCAAGACAATGACTTCTGTGCCCATCATTACCAAACCTGTGTTCCGGATGTCATCCCTTAAAGATGCGAAGGCTGTGATCAAGGAAGGACGAAGCACAATATGGGGTCAACTGCTAGATTTTCCTTACAAGACAAATAAGTCTGGCTTGGGTTTCACTGCTGCTAGTCAGAAGGATGTGCGTCTCTCCCGGGATGGAGGACCGCCATTGAAAATTACTCATCATGGAGTTCATGCTTTAGAAGATGATGAAGAAGAGAGCAATTTTGAAGATTGGATCGTTCCAACTATTGAAGGAGGACTGAACAACTGGGAGGCGAAAGACTTTGTTCCCATTACTTTCATCAATCAGTAATTTATCTTTTGAACATTTTCTGTTGGTCTCTAATAATTTTTAAATAATTCGTACACTTTTTGCCTTATGCCTTACCCGGGGCATATAGGTCCATTTGTAAGGGCTTGGTTTTTCATCTTCATATGCCTTTTTTAATGAATCATGGACGTTTTCATATATAAACTTTTGTGTTCATTTTCTTTCTTTTTACATTTTATTTGTTTAAAGGTGGCTATCCCTTACACACACCCACACTCACAAAATGCAGGTACCCATCCACTCCGGATTCCATGGGTAACAGTTCTACTATGGCCTTCAGTGACTCTGAAGATCTGGTCAATCATGCCGAACACGAAGGTGATGAAAACTGTGAAGTGCCTGGAGAGTTGGCCAGACTTCTGCAACAGGAAGAAAAGGCTATTCTACCTCACGAGGAGTTGTTAGAGACTATCAACTTGGGAACAGAGGAAGACATAAAAGAGGTTAAAGTGGGTGCCAACCTGGATCCAAGTGTCAAAGAGCGCTTAGTTCAGCTGTTGAATGAATATGTTGAGATCTTCGCCTGGTCCTACGAAGATATGCCGGGACTGGATACATATATTGTGGTTCATCGTCTCCCTATGAGAGAAGAATGCCCACCAATTAAACAGAAAGTTCTCCGCATGAGGCCCGACATGTCTGAAAAGATCAAAGTTGAAGTGATGAAGTAGTTCAATGCTGGCTTTCTTGTTGTTACTTCCTATCCACAATGGGTTGCTAACATTGTGCCTGTGCCTAAGAAGGAAGGCAAAGTCAGAATGTGCGTGGATTACAGAGACCTAAACATGGCTAGCCCTAAAGATGACTTTCGACTACCGCACATTAACATCTTGGTTGACAATACAGCTCAACATAAGGTATTCTCTTTCATGGATGGATTTTCAGGGTACAACCAGATCAAAATGGCCCCTGAAGACATGGAGAAGACTACTTTTGTTACGCAGTGGGGTACCTTCTGCTATAAAGTGATTCCATTCGGACTGAAGAATGTGGTGGCAACCTATCAGCGCGCCATGGTAGCTTTGTTTCATGACATGATACATCATGAGATTTAAGTCTACGTAGAAGACATGATAGCCCGTTCACAGACGGAAGAAGAACACCTCGACCACCTGCAAAAGTTGTTTGTCAGTTTGAAAGAATACAAGCTCAGACTGAACCCTAACAAGTGCACTTTCGGAGTCAGGTCCGGTAAACTTTTGGGATTCATCATCAGTAACAAAGGCACCAAGGTTGATCCTGCCAAAGTCAAAGCTATACAAGAAATGCCTGCCCCTCGCACTGAGAAGGAGGTCAGAGGTTTCTTGGGACGCCTAAACTACATTGCAAGGTTCATCTCTCACCTAACATCTACCTGTGAACCAATCTTCAAGCTGTTGAAGAAAGATCAGGTGGTTAAATGGAATGATGACTATCAAGTTTCTTTCGACAAAATCAAGGAGTATTTGCTGGAACCTCCTATCTTGATGCCACCCGTCGAAGGAAGGTCGTTAATCATGTATCTGACTGTCCTGGAGAATTCAATGGGGTGTGTATTGGGCTAACATGATGAGTATGGCCGAAAAGAGAATGCCATTTATTACCTTAGCAAAAAGTTTACTGACTGTGAGACTCGCTACTCACTGCTCGAGAAAACTTATTGCACTTTGGTATGGGCTGCTCGCCGGCTAAGGCAGTATATGTTGACACATACCACTTTACTTATTTCTAAGATGGATCTGATCAAGTACATCTTCGATAAGCCTGCTCTATCTAGAAGAATCTCTAGATGGCATATGATCCTCACCGAATACGATATACAATACACGACCCAAAAAGCCATAAAGGGGAGTGTGCTAGCCGATCATCTGTCCCATCAAGCTGTCGAAGATTACCAATCCATGAGGTTCGACTTTCCCGACGAGGATATCATGACTTTGAGCAACATTGAAGAGAACATACCGTATGACGGACCTGAACAAGGATCCCGATGGACCCTGTACTTTGATGGTGCCTCCAACGCACTTGGCAACGGTATTGGCATGGTACTTATTTCTCCAGAAGGTTGCCATACACCTTTCACTTCCAGACTCTGCTTCACCTGCACCAACAACATGGCCGAGTATGAAGCTTGTATCTTTGGTCTCAAGGCCGCTATTGACTTGGGAATCAAATATTTGATTGTATTTGGGGACTTAGCTTTGGTTATCAGTCAAATCAAAGGAGAGTGGGATACTAAACATCCAAACCTCATCCCTTACAAAGAACATGTCCTAACATTGTTACCACACTTTGAGCAGATTACCTTCGAGCACTTCCCGCGAGAAGAGAATCAGCTAGCAGATGCGCTAGCTACAATGTCATCCATGTTTAAACTTAACTTGGATAATGAGGCACCTCAAATCACCATTGAATGGATGGGAGAACCTGCACATTGTCACGAGATTAATACCGAAGAAGTGGTGGACCGACCGTGGTTTCATGATGTCAAAAGGTATCTCGAAGCACAAGAATACCCTGAAGGAGCTTCAGTCAACGACAAAAAGTTCTTAAGAAGGTTCGCTGCCAAGTTCTTTCTAAGCAATGGTATCTTATAGAAGCGCAATCTTGATTGTGTCCTACTCCGTTAAGTGGACAAGGTTGAAGCTGAGCAGATCATGGCTGAACTACATAATGGCACCTTTGGCACCCACTCAAGCGGTCACACAATGGCTAAGAAGATTCTAAGGAGAGGCTATTACTGGTCTACCATGGAAGCTGACTGTCATCAACATTCCCGTACTTGTCACAAATTCCAAATCTATGCTGACAAGGTACATATTCCTCCAGTTCCTCTCAATGTCTTAACAGCTCCTTGGACATTCGCGATGTGGGGAATCAACATTATTGGAGAGATCAAGCCTACAGCATCCAATGGACACCATTTCATCCTGGTGGCCATTGATTACTTTACCAAGTAGGCCGAAGCAGCTTCCTCCGCCTCCGTTACAAAGAATGTGGTTGCCCGCTTTATCAAGCAGAACCTCATATGCCGGTATGGTATCCTCGACAGGATCATCACTGACAATGGTACAAATTTGAACAATACTATGATCACCGCTCTGTGTGAGCAGTTCAAGATTTAACATCATAATTCATCTCCCTATCGGCCTAAGATGAACGGTGTTGTCGAAGCTACGAATAAAAATATCAAAAAGATCATTCAAAAGATGACAGTCACCTACAAGGACTGGCACAAGATGTTACCGTTTTCTCTGTACAGGTATCGTACCACGACACGCACTTCGACTGGGGCAACACCCTATTCTTTAGTATACGGCATGGAAGCTGTTTTACCTATCGAGGTTCAGATTCCCTCCTTGAGAATCATGAAAGATGCTGGTTTGAGTGAAGACGATTGGATTTAGACCCGGTTTGATCAACTTAACTTGATTAACGAAAAGCGACTTACTACTGTTTGCCATGGTCAGGCGTATCAAAAACGTATGATCAAGGCCTTCAACAAGAAAGTCCAGAGACAAGTATATCAAGTCGGGGACCTTGTAATCAAGCGGATCTTCTTGCCGCAAAGTGATCCCAGGGGAAAATGGACTCCTACTTACGAAGGACCATTTGTGATAAAAAACATCTTTTCTGGTGGGGCAATGATCCTGACCACCATGGACGGTGATGACCTGCCGCACCCTGCGAACACAGACATAGTCAATTGATACTATGCATAAACGACCCGACAAGTTGAAAACCCGAAAGGGCGACTTGGGCAAAAATGGGCATCCCGGTGAATCGAAAACCCGGAAGGGCGGTTCAGGAAAAAATTAGGGATGAATAAAAAAATCTGTACACCCGACAAGTTGAAAACCCGAAAGGGCGACATGGGAAAAAAAGGGTTTCCCGGTGGACTGAAAACTCGAAAGGGCGGTCCAGGCAAAAGTTAGGGAAATAAAGCATATGACTATGTCTCTTCAGATCACTTTAAGGACAATCTCTTCAACAGACAAGCTCCGGGCTTCTGATAAATCTAATCATCGTCGGACGAAGCAACGAATGGACAAGATACTCAAAGTTACGAAGGCTATAGCAGAATGGGAACCCCATGGAATTGTTACACATAGCCATCTTTCTTTGTATAAATTTTTCTCAATTCTATGACAACATTCTCTTACTAGGATGTATGTCCCCTTTGTACAAAATACTTATACAAAGTTAATACAAAGATACTTCAAAGTGCAGAAATTTGTTTGCCTTTTCTTTCTTTTTACGCTTATGTTTTACTTGAAAACGTCCAATGATTTATTAAATGAGCATATGCATTTGAATATAATCACTGCTTACAAATAAAACAAAATTAGAAAGAATAATTACTGACAAATTGAAAGTATGGAAAAAGTCTTGAGGCTATTCCAGGAGAAATCCTCAGCAGAGCTATGGCCTTAAAATACATATCCCCAGCGGAGTTAAGTTTCAAAACCCCCACCAGAACTAAGTTTCCAAACTCCCAATCCCCAGAGGAGCCAGAAAACTTTGAGCCATAGACCCTCAGCAAAAATGAAACTTTCTTCCCTAACGGAGTCCAAAACATCAACCACTCAAACCCCGGTGGAAGACCATCTAGTTTCCTCCATTTCCCCAGAAAATTGTCTAAAAATCAGAATATTCCCCTACAAGTTATCTTAGAAACCAGACGACAGCTTCAGATAATTCCTCAGTAGATTGGCATACAACCCAAGTACTTGAGAACTCTTTAACAGAATAAACATTCTCCTCGCAGAGTTATTTCCCAGCAGATCGAAGATTCTTATTCTCATTTCTCCAGTTGAAGCCTCCCAGGTTTCAATTCCCCAGTAGAGATCGTCAGAGTTTTCCTTACTCGCCAACCATAGTCATCAAAATTCTCTGGATTCCTCAAGCAGGATTCCCAAGCAGACTTGAAAGATCTCTATACCCCCAGGAAAGTCATGAAGGATTCTCACATCCCCACAAGTTGCCAAGGATTTTCTATCCCCAACAGTGGTCCAAGGATTTCTCATTCTCAGCAATCAAAGATTTTGAATCTCCAACAACGGTCAAGGGTTTATTTTCCCCGGCAGCAGTCAAGGATTTCATTATCTCCAGCTATCAAGGATTTATTTTTCTCAGCAAGACATCTAATCAGCTTACATGCGCATCCATTACATTCATATATCATAAACATTGATAGAACACATTTTATTGCATCATACATGTCATGCAACATAACTTTGTGTTTCAGCTAACATCTTACCCTTTTCAGGATACGATTAAAAGCTATCTTTAACAAATGTTCAAGGATTTCAGATACAGTACGGTTACACTCCAGACACGGAAGTCATTCTGTTACTCATTCAAATCTCTTATTCAGATACAGTATGGATACACCCCAGACACAAAGGTCATTCTACTACTCATTCAAACTTCATCAATCAGATACAGACTAGATACACTCCAGACACGGAAGCCATTCTATTTCTCATTCAGATTCAACTATCAACTTCGAGTCCAGATACGCACCAGACACGGTTTCCATTCTGTCACTTATTCGGAATTTATCCCTAGCTCAGAGATGTTCCATACACGGATGTTTTTTCTGTCGCCCATTCAGAATTCAGATACAATACAGATACACTCCATACACGGAAGTCATTCTGATATTCATTCAAGAATCAAATACTATTATAGCTTGGATACGCTCCAGACACGGACACCACTCCTTTGCTCATACAAATCCAATCTCCAGATACAACTCAAATACGTTCCAGATACGGATACCATTCTGATGTTCATTCTCCTGATTTTCAACAAACATTCTTGGATGGAATCTTTAAGCACATCTCCATCAAGATTCTACCATCTCCAAATGGCATCCTTAAGCCCATTCCCTCATTTACATTTTGACGAGTGCAAATTTACGGGCACTTTAGTGTCCAATCCTCTTTTACCTTCGAGTCACGAAAGGCAAACTCGCCAATCTAACTCTTCAGGTTCAAGAAGATTGAACAGGGGCAGCTGTTGTACCCAAAAATTTTCCCTCTCATTTTATCAAGATTTCCCCTCACAAGACTCTTTGGACTCAAGACCAAGCTAGGGTTTGCTCTGCTCAAGACATATCTCTGCACTGCTGACCTGAAATTAGGGTTTGAGTTTGCACAAGTATTTTTGGACTTTCAATGCTCAAAGTGACTTTCACACTTCATGTTGGACTTACAAGATTTCCTCTAGCAAGTTTCAAGCCTTGAATCAAATTTTTACCCAGTCAATTGGACAGTTGACCTAGAAATCAGCTGTAATAGGGAAAAAGTCAACTGTGACCAATTTACAGTCAAAACCCATAATTTTTGATCCACATCAACATTATAGACTCATGTGAACCATTTGATCAAGTTTTGATCACAACTCCTCAATAAATTTGATCAGATCATCAAAAGGGCAAAATGGTCATTTTTAGGGTTTTGATTGCAAAAGGGCAATTTCTGACTTTTCACGTAGCCAATGGCAAATTGGGTTCAAGCATGGATTAAAGGACTCAATGGAATCATATTGACTTATTCACAAGGTTCAAAAGATCTCAATTGCATTGGATTGACAGATGAATTTTCCAGTCAACTGATCAAAAATCAACTATACACTGAAAAGTCAAACTTTTACTTTTTGGTCAAAATCAAGTGCCAAGGGTCATTTTTCATCAAGATGTGTCAAAATATGAAACTTGTTCATCAAGAAACCTAATTTTGCAAATTAGGGTTTAAAATTGAAAATTTTCATAACTTAGAATTTTTCTAAGTTATAAAATTTTCTTATTTTTTCCTAACTTTGCCCAACATTTTCACCATGATGCAATTGGATTCAAACAAAACTTCCAACATGAAAGTTGTATTCCTCCACAAAATCTACAACTTTGATTCACAAAGTTTTCCCAAAAGAAGCTTGGATCTCAAGTTATGATTTTTGGAACAAGGGTCCATGAAACTTTTAACTTAGTGAAATTTTGCCCTAGTTTAGGCAGGATTTTGACCTATCTTCATGGCCATTTTTCACATAGTTCCACTTGGAATCAAAAAATTCATTTCAAAGATGGATTGTAGAGCATGTTACAAGCTTTCCAAAATGTCCAAGAACTCTCCAAAATCATTTATGGTTAGGGAGAATCGAAGATTTGAATTTGGCAAAAACTTACTTTGATCCATGGCATGTTTCATATTGACACAATTTGCAAACTCTATTCAACCTCACTTGTACTTGATCACAGGTCTCTAAACCCTTTCATACTGAATAATTAAATGCAAATCCAATGGTTTAAAGCTTTGTTCTGATCATTAGAGGATTACACAAGAGATTAATCCAAAAATAGCAAAAAGGCAACATTGCCATTTTAGTCAAAACTTGCTTTATGTCAAATTGCATCTCTTGAGCCTTGAACCAAATCTTGGACAACAAACGATATCCACAAACTGAGGGGGCCAAGATCACCAAGTGCATGCTGAAATATAGCCTATACAGGCCTGTCATGTATCATTTCTTACTTTTGCTTAAAATACAAGTAAACTTGCCAAAGAGACACAACTTGAGTATCTGTTATAACCAACTCTTGCAAGCATTTGAAACAAGTTTTGCCCATTGCCTTGAGCCAGAAACACGATCCATTCAACCCTCTAGCCTTCCAAAACATAAAATCACCTTCCTCTTGTAAAACAGGGCAGCTTTTGCACTTTGAGTTCCATCTCACAAACCACTCGTGCGTTTCACCCCATACCTCTTCCAACACACTCCATACAACCTATCTGAACTATCGCAACCATTGGCCTTTGACTATAACTCCATTTGCAAGCTTCACCATTTATGTTTTCAGCTTATGCAGGTTGACTTCTACAAGCTTGTTCAAGCACATCCAAAGCAAACTAAGCATTGGGGAAGGTCAGAGGAAGTTCAAGCAAGCTCTCAAGCATCTCCGACCTCACTGAAAAGCTCCACATTGCCATACACGAGTTCATCTGAAACAGGTATTTGGCAACTTTCTATCTCTCTATTTAGGAATCATTAGGCTTAGGTTTGTGAATAAAAAATGTAGTACTCATGGCCCTTAAGCTGTACATATGCTCAGTTTTCATTTAAGTTAAGTGTGCTAAGAGAATTTGATTGATGAACTTCTTGAAAAAGTTAGGTTAGAAATTAGGGCCAGAGAAATTCTCTCTGGTCTTTGAGATTTAGATTAAGTTTTTTATATGGTTGAAATCGTCTTGAAAAATGCTATGACTTTGGTGTTATGAGTTTTTGCTTTAGAGCACGTATGCAGGATATGGACATTTGTAAAGGGGGCGCGTTTGTTTTGATTCAAAGGTTGAAGATGAAGTGGAAATGGGCTGGGCTTGCCTGTTTCTGTGTTTGACATCCCCCAGCTTGCTATTTGCACCTCCTGGCCCATTTGTTTTATATTTTCATATTATTTTCATTTCTTTTTATTTCTAACTTTATTTTATTTTTTCCAAATATAAAAAATTACTAAAAATATTTTCCTTAAATTTCCACATTTTTATTATTTATTTTATTTTATTTTGATATAATATTTAGTTTATTAGGTTTACTATATTTATTTTCTCAAATAAAAAACTTGTAAATAATATATAAAAATATTATATTTGTATTTTTAGCATTTATATACCTAAATAATATTTTCTCATATATTATTATTTTCTAAACAATTGTATATATTTTCTATTTTTATTTACTTGTACATAAATAAATAATATAATTAATATATTCTCCTAAAACAAAATTAAGGTTTCTACCCTTCCAAAAATAATATTTTATTTTCTCTTTTAATACATTAAATATTTTATTTTTACACATGTAAAAATAAATAAAAACATTTTTTACATATTTATAATATTTTGCACATTTATATTTAAATTGTTTATTTAATTATTGCTTATTTATTATTTGATGCAAAGAGTTCAATTTGGATGTAATAGTAAATATTAGGGTTTTAATTTCTTGCAAAATAATCCCCTATTCAAAATTGTATCCCTTCCCCATATCAATGTTGTAATAATTGTAGATTTATTTTACGCATTTATAGCTTTCAAATATGCCATGATAGAGATTAGGGTTTGTATGCAATATCCAAAATCAAAACAAATAGTTAGACCTGATAAAAGACCTAAATGCATGAAAATGACAAACACAATGCACACTTGCACCCCTAGGATTTCATCCACTTGTTGCCTTTAAAATGGTCATGTTATGCATTATGAGTATCTTGGCAAAACAAAAACAAAACAAAAGATCATAGTCCCTCGATGACGCTATCTTGGTTGCCTATACAAAAAATGATCTAGTCCCTCAAAAATTTGCTAAAGATACTTAGCACTATTGCTATCATGGTCAATACGATGACCCGCGCCTGTCCCGTTTAACATCCAAATACAAGGTTGTTTACCAAATGCAATGGTAAAACAACACTGTCAAAAGGGTTAAAAATGTGTAGGAAAGATCTTTGAGTAGATAGGGTAGACAACTCTTAGTTACTTGATCAAAACTTGCAAAAAAAACATCCTTGCTATTTTCAAACACACCTCACAACACAACTTCAAAACATTTCTCAAAACAAACTTTCAAACATTGAAACATCTTTTCAAAAAACAATACACCTTTGTATACATTCAAATAAGAATCATTACAAAGGTTGCCACAACGATGGCCTCTTTTCAAAACATTTTCAAAACCACACACAAAGCACCATTTCAAACAATTGAAAAGAAAAAGCAAGTGATCTAAACAAGTAACTAAGAGCCCATGGATAACCATGGATGAAATGGGTGCTTGCACCTTCCCTTTTCATAATCTACCCCCCGAACCCAAGAAAACATCTCAAAGGTATTTCATGTGCTTTTTGACCTTTCCTTTGGATAAAATAAAAAGTCGGTGGCGACTCTTGCTAAACCGAAACATTTGCGAACACAAAACGCAAAACCCCAAGTCAGTTCTCCCACCGTATCACACCCAGACATGGCCATAATACCAATGCCATTGAGGAAGATTTATTTGTTACCTCAGTTGATAAACTAATGACCCCACTTTTCGACTATTAAAATGAATTTGCTGAATGCCGTTATGTTCCCGGGCTGTGATGAAGATTTCCATCTCTGTTTGTCCTCACCAACTGGCTGTCCTTTGTTGAAAGTAGGCGTTCAATGCCTGATAGATAACAAAGAAATTTTGTTTGAAAAGAATCTTGTTCCACCTATCCCTTTTGAAGATGTTTCTATCATTACCATTTCCGCTAATTCTTCCAGGATCTCCACCAAAAGACCCGTTAGAATTACATCAGTCCCAAAAGCAACTCCTTTAATAATCACAATGCCTGGACCTGTCCCATATAGACAAGACCCGTACCATGGAAGTACGAAGGGGATGCCTACTATCATGGTATTAAGCAGGACTGGCCGGCCAATGAAGATTCAAATTCCGAGAAAATGGATTCTGACGTCAGTAATATTGCAGGAACTAAGAAGATTACCCGAAGCCGTAGGATCTTCTCTCCAGAAATTGCTCCCCCAAAGGCTATTTATGGACCCATAATCATCCATGTGGCTGCTCCAAAGGTTACTCCCATACCCATAATCATCTCTGCAAGTACTCCTATTGATGAGGCAGTTACAACCCTTGTTATCATTCCTACCAACACTCCTATTGCTGAAACTCGAGGAAAAAGTATTTTGGTTGAGCCTGTCCGGACGAAGGCCCAGTCATTGACTATCCCTGAGACTTCCAAGAAAGAAATGGAGGAGATCCTAAAAATTATAAAGAGGAGCGACTACGACGTAGTTGAACAATTGGGGCAAACTCCCTCTAAAATCTCCATGCTGGCATTACTACTATGTTCCGAGACACATGCAAAATCCTTGGTAAAGTTCTTAAAAACCACCCATGTACCTCAAGAGACATCTGCCGATCAGTTTCAAGACTGCGTAGCCAGCCTAACTGTGGACAATGGTTTAGGTTTTTCCGACGCTGATCTGACGCCAAGGGGAAGGAAGCATAATGATGCATTGCATGTCTAAGTGGAATGTAGGGGCACAACTCTGGCTCATGTTTTGGTGGACACAGGCTCATCTTTGAATGTATTACCGAAAAAAGCTCTTGATAGACTTGATTGCGAGGGACTGACATTAAAGCCAAACAACATAGTAGTAAGGGCTTTTTGACGGATCAAAAAGGATGGTGCATGAGGAAGTGGACATCCCCATAAAGGTTGGAACCCAAACTTTCAATTCAACCTTTTATGTAATGGACATCCGCCCTTCATAATCATGCTTTCTAGGTCAACCATGGATCCACAATGCTGGCGCTGTTACCTATACATTGCACCAGATGCTGAAGTATCTGGTTCAAAGGAAGATTATCATTGTTCATGGAGAGGAAGAATACATGATTAACCATCTCAATTCCTTCAGATATATGGAATTAGATGGAGAATTTATTGAAACTCCATTTCAACACTTTGAAGAGGTCCCGCAAGATGTGGCAGTGACCAAGGCTTTACCTCAGGTTCCCAAAATTACAAGGCCTCCAATCCGGATGTCATCTCTAAAGGATGCCAAAGTAATCGTAGAAGAAGGTGGGTGCACTATCTGGGGGCAACTCCCAGATATCCCATATAAGTCTGACAAGTTTGGCCTAGGTTTCACTTCAAGTGCTCAAAAGGTTGTACGCCGTACTCGTACTGGAGGACCACCCTTAAAGATCAGCAATCGTGAAGTCAACGTGGTAGAAGATGGTGAAGATGGTTGCAACCTAGAGGAGTGGATCTTCCCGACTGTCAATGGAGGGCTCAACAATTGGGAGGCTAGAGACTTTGTCCCGATCAATTTTATCCCACAATAATTTATCTTTACATTTTGTTGGATCTGTAATATTGAAACAATCCGCACTCTTAAAACCTTGTGTCTTACCCGAGGCACAATGGTCCGGTTGTAAGGGTTATTATCTCATTTTCATGTGACATCAATGAATCATGGACGTTTTCGCATACAAACTTTTGTGCTCATTGTTTTTCTTTTACATTTTACTTTCTTTCAAAGATAGTTATACCCTTACACAAACCCACACTCACAATGCAGGTATACATCCATTCGGGATCCCATGGGTAACGATACTGCTATGGCCTTTTGTGACTCTGAGAATCTACTCTACCAAGCCGAAGAAGAAGGTGAGGAAGATTGTGAAGTACCAGGGGAACTTGCAAGACTACGACAACAAGAAGAGAGAACCATTCAGCCTCACGAGGAAACCATGGATACATTCAACCTAGGTACCGAAGAAGACAAAAAAGAGGTTAAAGTGGGTGCCAATCTGGAACCCAGTGTCAAGGAGCATTTGATTCAGCTATTACACGATTATGTTGAATTCTTTGCCTGGTCATATGAAGACATGCCGGGACTTGATGTAGACATTGTGGTACATCGTTTGCCTACCAGAGAAGATTGTCTGCCAGTAAAGCAAAAGGTTCGCCGCATGAGACCTGATATGTCTGAAAAGATTAAAGCAGAGGTCATGAAGCAATTCAACGCGGGATTCTTGGTTGTCACCTCTTACCCTCAATGGGTTGCCAACATTGTTCCCGTACCCAAAAAAGACGACAAAGTATGAATGTGTGTGGACTACAGAGATTTGAATAGGGCGAGCCCTAAGGATGATTTTCCACTCCCCCACATTGATATCCTAGTTGACAATACGGCACAACACAAAGTGTTTTCCTTCAAGGACGCATTCTCAGGTTACAACCAAATCAAAATGGCGCCTTAGGACATGGAGAAAACAACATTTGTCACTCAGTGGGGCACATTCTGCTACAAGGTAATGCCACTCGGACTGAAGAACGTAGGGGCAACCTATCAGCGTGCCATGGTAGCTTTATTTCATGACATGATACATCACGAAATAGAAGTCTATGTGGACGACATGATAGCCAGATCTCAAACAGAGGAAGAGCATCTTGATCACTTACAAAAACGGTTCGAGAGACTGAAGAAGTACAAGCTGAGGTTGAACCCAAACAAATGCACATTTGGGGTACGGTCTGGTAAACTCCTAGGCATTATCGTCAGTAAAATAGGTATTGAGGTCAATCCTGCCAAAGTTTAAGCAATACAAGAGATGCCTACTCCTCGTACTGAAAAGGAAGTCAGAGGATTCTTGGGACGTCTGAACTATATTTCCAGATTCATTTACCACTTGACAGCTACTTGTGATCCAATCTTAAAACCATTGAAGAAAGATCAAGTAGTCAAATGGAATGATGAATGCCAAGTTGCTTTTAACAAAATCAAATAATACTTACAAGAGCCTCCTGTGTTGATGCCACCAGTCGAGGGAAGACCACTGATCATGTATCTGACTATTTTAGAAAACTCAATGGGGTGTGTATTGGGGCAGCATGACGAGTCTGGCCGAAAAGAGCACACTATTTACTACCTGAGCAAAAAGTTTATCGACTGTGAAACAAGATATTCACTGCTCGAGAAAACTTGCTGCGCTCTGGCATGGGCTGCTCGCCAGCTAAGACAGTATATGCTGACTCATACTACCTTGTTCATATCTAAAATGGATCCGATAAAATACATCTTTGAGAAGCCTGCTCTTTCTGGGAGAATAGCGAGATGGAAGATGATCCTAACAGAGTACGACATATAGTATACTACCCAGAAAGCAATAAAGGGAAGTGTACTGGCTGATCACCTTGCCCACCAAGCTGTGGAAGACTACCGGTCCATGAAGTTCGAATTCCCAGATGAAGACATTATGACATTAGACAACTGTGAAGAACTCAGGCCATATGACGGACCTGAACAAGGATCCCGGTGGACCCTGTTCTTTGATGGAGCCTTCAGTGCACTCAGAAATGGTATTGGTGTTGTACTCATATCTCCAGAAGAGCGTCATACTCCCTTTACTTCCAGACTTTGCATCAATTGTACAAATAACATGGCGGAATACGAAGCGTGCATCTTCGGTCTCAAAGCTGCCATAGACTTAGGGATTAAATCCTTGGATGTATTTGGAGAATCAGCTTTGGTTATCAGCCAGATCAAATGGGAATGGAACACCAAACACCCAAACCTTATCCCTTACAAAGAACATGTTTTGGCATTGCTACCACATTTTGAGAAGATTACCTTCGAGCATTTCCCGCGAGAAGAAAATCATCTAGCAGATGCACTAGCCACAATGTCATGTATGTTTAAACTTAATTGGGATAACGAGGCTCCCCAGATCACCATTGAATGAATGGATGAACCAACACACTGTCACGAGATTAATACTGAAGAGGTTGTAGACCAGCCTTGGTTTCACGAAGTCAAGAGGTATCTCAAGGCTCAAGAATATCCAGAAGGAGCTTCAATCAACGATAAGAAGTTTTTAAGAAGATTCTCTGCTAAATTCTTCCTTAGTAATGGCATCCTGTACAAACACAGTCATGAGTCTGTGTTACTTCGGTGCGTAGATAAGGTTGAAGCTGAAAGGATCATGGCTGAATTGCATGAAGGCACTTTTGGCACCCATTCTAGTGGGTATACGATGGCGAAGAAAATCCTACGGGCAGGCTATTACTGGTCTACCATGGAAGCAGATTGCTATCAACACTCTCAAACCTTCCATAAATGCCAGATTTATGCTGACAAAATGCACGTACCTCCGATTCCTCTGAATTTCTTGACAGCTCCTTGGCCCTTTGCTATGTGGGGAATTGATATGATTAGGGAAATCAAGCCGACAGCCTCCAATGGACACCACTTCATCCTAGTGGCCATTGACTATTTTACAAAATAGGTAGAGGCGGCTTCCTTCGCTTCTGTTACCAATAATGTTTTTGCCTGTTTCATCAAGCAAAATCTCATTTGCCAGTATGGTATCCCGGAAAGGATCATCATTGACAATGGTACAAACCTCAACAATACTATGATCACCGCATTGTGCAAGCAATTCAAGATTCAACATCACAATTCTTCTCCCTATCGGCCAAAGATGAATGGTGATGTGGAAGCTGCAAATAAAAACATTAAAAAGATCATACAGAAAATGACAGTCACATACAAAGACTGGTATGAGATGTTACCATTCGCTCTCCACGGGTATCGTACCACATCTCGCACATCAACCGGGGCAACACCCTATTCTCTAGTCTACGGCATGGAGGTTGTCTTGCCTATGGAGGTTCAGATCCCCTCTCTGAGGATTATGAAGGATGCAAAGTTGAACACAGACGATTGGATCCAGACTCGACTTGATCAACTGAACTTGATTGATGAGAAGAGACTTACTGCTGTTTTCCATGGTCAAATGTATCAAAAACGGATGATCAAGGCTTTCAACAAAAAGGTCAGATGCCAAGTGTATCAAGTTGGGGATCTAGTGATCAAACGCATCATCTTGCCACAAGGTAACCCCAGGGGCAAATGGACTCATACCTATGAAGGACCATTTGTAATCAAAAACATTTTCTCTGGTGGGGCAATGATTTTGACCACCATGGATGGTGACGACCTGCCGCATCCTGCAAACACGGACATAGTCATAAGATACTACGCATAAGATACCCGCTAGTTTGACATACCTAGACAAAACAAGGGCATCCCGACGAACTAAAAAGGTTCGGGAAAAAATTAGGGATAAAACAAAAATTCTGTACACCCGACAAGTTGAAAACCTGAAAGGGCGACTTCGGCAAAAAATGGTTTCCCGGTGGACTGAAAGCCCGAAAGGGAGGTCCAAGCAAAAGTTAGGGAATTAAAGCGTATGACTATGTCCCGTTGGATCACTTTATGGACAACCTTTGGCTTCCACTGACAAACTCAGAGGTTTTGATC
Organism: Vicia faba; assembly: GCA_948472305.1. Lineage (NCBI taxonomy): Eukaryota > Viridiplantae > Streptophyta > Magnoliopsida > Fabales > Fabaceae > Vicia > Vicia faba. The sequence continues at coordinate 148,938,136 of OX451739.1, read as the reverse complement.
AATTCAATCATCTTCGGATAAAGAAACGAATAGACAAGATGCTCAGAGATACGAAGGCTATAGAAGAATGGAAACCCCATGGGATTATTACACATAGCTATCTTTCCTTTGTATCAAATTTTCATTTTTACGACAACATCTCTCTTACTAGAATGTTTGTCTCCTTGTAAAAAAATACTTAGTCAAAGTCAATACAAAGATATATTTTTGAAAGTGTAAAAACGATTTGTTTTTATTTACTCTTGTGTTTGTTTACAAAAACGTCCAATGATTCATTGTTGAACATATGCATTTGAACATAACTATTGTTTACAAATAAGCAAAATGAGAAAAGCAATTACTGATGGGTTGAACGGATAGGGAAATACCTCTAGGCTATTCCATAAGAAATCCCTACAGTACATCGTTTAATCCCCAGCGGAACAAAACTCTCAATTATCACTCCCAGTAGAAGTCACCGACCAGGATTTTTCAGATAACACATGGCATTTCCCTTACAACAGAGTTTATTTCTCTATACGAAAATTCATCAATACTTCGAGTTCAAGACATGAAGACTTACATATCCTGAGCAGTAGTCAGGGATTTATTTTCCCTAATCCAACAGCAGTGCAACAAATTAGCTCACATACGCATACATTGCATCCATATATCATAAATATTGATAAAGAAAATGCATTACATGATACATTTCATGCAACACGACTTTGCAGTTTAGCTAACATTTTATCCTTTTCAGGATAAGATTAACAGCTACAATTAACAATGTTTAAAGATTTCAGATACAGTTCAGATACGCTCCAGTCACGGGCGCTATTCTAATGCTCATTCAAAATCAGCTTTCAGATACAGTTCAGATACGCGCCAGACACGGATGTTATTCTGATACTCATTCAGATTCAACTTTCAGATACAATTCAGATACGCTCCAAACACGGATGATATTCTGATACTCATTCAGATTCAACTTTCAGATACAGTTCAGATACACTATAGACACGAATGCTATTCTAATACTCATTCAGATTAAGTTCAAATACGCTCCAGACACGGATGCCATTATGATAATCATTCAAAACCAGCTCCCAGATACAGTTCAGATACGCTCTAGACACGAACGCTATTCTGATACTCATTCTTTCAACTTACAAGTTACAATTCAGCAATTACTCTTGGATATGCATCTACAAGCCCATCTCCTTCAACTTTCTATCACCTCTCCAAATGGCATCTTTAAGCCTATTCCCTCAACCTTCACATCATCGAGTGCAAATTTCTGGGCACTCAAGTGTCCAATCATCTTTCACCTTCGAGTCACGAATGGCAAAACTCGCCAATCTAACTCTTCAGGTTTAAGAAGATTGAACAGGGGCAGCTGTTTTACCCCAAAATTTTCCCTCTCACTTATCAATAATTTTCTCACAAAGATCTCTTTGGACTCAAGATTGCATTAGGGTTTGATCAGCTCGAGACATCTCCTCATGCACTGATGACCAAAATTAGGGTTTGAGTTTGCACAGGGATTTTTGGACTATCAATACTTCATATGAATTTCAAGGATCATTATGGACCCCCAATATTACTCATGTCAAGTTTCAAGCCTTGGATCACACTTTTGACTAGTCAATTGAACAGTTGACCTAAAAATCAACTGTATTGGGGAAAAAGTCAACCATAGCCAATTTACAGTCAAAATTCATAATTTTTGATCCATATCAACATTTTAGATCCATATGTACCATTTTATCAAGTTTAGACCATAATTCCTCAAGAAATTTGATCAAATCTCCAAAAGGGCAAAATGGTCAAAATTAGGGTTTTGACTAGGAAAAGGCAATTTCTGATTCTTGACCTAGCAAATGATCAATTGGTTTAAGGCATGATCTCAGGAGTTCAATTGCATCATGGTGACCTAATAACATGATTCAAAACATTACAAATTCATTGGATTGACAGATGAATTTTACAGTCAACTGATCAAAAGTCAACTGTATACTGAAAAGTCAAACTTTGACTTTTTGGTCAAATTCAAGTGCCAAAGATCATAATTCATCAAAACATGTCAAAATATGAAACTTGTTCATCAAGAAATCAATAATTTAAGATTTTGTTTTGTAAAGATGAAATTTCTTAACTTAGAAATTTTTCTAAGTATATAAAATTTCTTATTTTTTCATAACTTTGATCCAAATTTTCACCATGATGCAAGATGGTTCAAGAGAAACTTCCAACATTAAAGTTGTAGATATCTATTAAATCTACAACTTTTATGCACATAATTTCTCCAAAAAATTCTTGGATCTCAAGATATAATTTTGTGAATACATGTTCATGAACTAAAAATAACTTAGTGAAATTTTGCCCTAGTTAGGCAGATTATTGACCTAACTTCATGGCAATTTTTCACATGGTTCCAAGGGGAATATTCAAAAGCAATTCAAATATGAGTTGTAGAGCACATTGCAAGCATATTACTATGTCCCGTGGAATCACCACAGTCAACTTTATCACCAAGGTATGAGTTCAAATGGTCCAAGATCAATCCAATCAACTTTTGTCAACGACAAGGGGAATTCGAAGACATTGGGGTAATAATAGAGTTGGAATGCAATAAGATCATTTCACATGGCTATTTGTTTTTGTTTTCAATTTTTGTTTTCCTTTTGACGATTTCCTCTTACTAAGATCTCCTTCTCTTTGTACAAAAAACTCCTATTCATGGGCAAAATATCAATACAAATATACTTTGAAGTGCAAACTTTCTCTTTTAATTTTGAATGCAAAAATTGTCCAATGACTAAAAATTGAACGAACATATGCATATGAACATAATTAAAACTATTTGACACATGTTCCCTGCTAGGTAACAAACATCTCTTTAATGTATTTAGAATATCCCCACAGAGTTATTTCATTAGCATTACCCCCACAAAATGGTAAACCGATCCTCAACAAAGTTACCCACAAAGTCTCTTTGCATAGGTTGATCTCCAGCCAAAGTATCAATCTCTTGGCAGCTCTCTCCCCAGCTAAGTTGGTCCTACAAGTAGAAGCCTTGTGGATCTCTTCCTCAAAGAACTCACTCCGTCAGCAGTTTATCGAGTATTCATCAACATGGTTTATTTCTCCGACATGGTTTATTTCCCCAACAAACAGCGGGTAGAATAACTCCCCAGCCGAGTAGCATAACTCCCCAGCCGAGTACAAAATTCCCCAAATTAGTCTATCCTCTCCATCCAAGTCTGTATTTACCCGGCATAGTCTATCTTCCCCAGCTGAGCCTGTTATCCCCAGCTGAGTATATCTCCCCCAAGTTGAATATGTCTTCCCCAACTGAGTCCATACTCTCTAGTTTGAGTTTTCCTTTCAGACTATTGCAAATCATAGGGCCAGAACCCTTAATCCCCAATAAAGTCATCAACAAAACCTTTACTATCTCCAAAAGCTACTATAGAGCCTGGACCCGACCAAATATTAATATAACTTTCAAACTACTATGAAGCCTGGACCCGACCAGATAATTGTCAATTTCTCAAGCCACTATGAAGCCTGGACTCGACCAGATAATAGTCAAAACACTATGAAACCTGGACACAACCAGATAATAGTTTAACTCTTCAAGATATAGAAAGAACCTGGACTCAACCAGATCAAGGTTTAACTTCTTTCCCCCAGTAGAGTTTGGCTCTACCCCAACAAGTTATTGTGAAGCCTGAATCCGACCAGATAGCAGTTACTCTCAGAAATTCATTGCGAAACCTGGAATCCGACCAGATAATAACTAAATACCTAAGCATTTTATTATGAAACCTGGACCCGACCAGATAACAATTAACCTCATCCACCTCAAAAATCTGCAAAGCCTGGACCCGACCAGATATCAGTTTTCAAGCAAGTTATTGTGAAGCCTGGAACCCGACCAGATAACAACTAACTACAATCCCCAGAGAGACACTATGAAGCCTGGACCCGACCAGATAATAGTACAACTTTCCAAAAACCATGAAACCTGGACCCGACCAGATAGTAGTTACCATTGTAAGTTACTGCAAAGCCTGGATCCGACCAAATAACAATTAACTTCCTTATCCCCAGCAAGTTGTTGTGAAGCCTGGATCCGACCAGATAACAATTTAACATAAAGAAATCTTCCGCGAATCCTGGAATTCGACCAGATAACAGTTAATTTATCCTTCTCCAGTAAGTTACCGCAAAGCCTGGACCCGATCAGATAACAATTGAATTGCTCATCCTCAGCAAATTGTGAAGCCTGGACCCGATCAGATAACAACTGACATTCAAGTGATATTCCCCAGCGGAAGAATCCTTTCAACAAAGTTTGAAGATATGTATATTCTTCATCCCCAACAGCAATCAGGGATTTATTTTCCCGGACAAATACATGCATCTCACATTCATACATCATGACATATACATGCAAAATGCATTTATCATGATCTCATTCATATTGTGAACACCAGGCACACATCTACATTTTACTAACCTTTTGTCCCACAAGCGAAACATCAAGTTTTAGTATAAATAGACCAAAGATTTATGCTATTACTTCTTCCAGTTTTTACCAACATTCCTCCAAATGGCATCTATAAGCCCATTCACAATACATCTTCGAGCGCAAATTTCTGGGCACTATAGTGTTCAATCATCTTTCACCTTCAAGTCACGAATGGCGGATCCGCCAATCTAACTCTTCGGGTTTAAGAAGATTGAACATGGGAAGATGTTGTACCCCAAAATTTTACCTCTCATTTATTAAGTAATCTCTCATAAGATCTCCTTTTGTTCAAGACTACATTAGGGTTGATCAGCTCAAGACACCTCCTCAAGCACTGATGACTGAAATTTAGGGTTTGAGATTGCACAAGGACAATTGAAATTTTAATGCCTCATATGATTTTCATGGATCATTTTTTACTCTCAAAATTGCTCATGTCAAGTTTCAAGTCTTGGATCACATTATTGCTCAGTCAATTGACCAGTTGACCTAAAAATCAACTATATTAGGGAAAAAGTCAACTATGGTCAATTTACAGTCAAACTTCATAATTTTTTGTCCATATCAACATTATGAACTCATATATATATAATTTTATCAAATTTGGACAACAATTCTTCAAGAAATTTGATCAGATCATCAAAAGGGCAAAATGGTCAAAATTAGGGTTTTGACTGAGAAAGGACAATTTGTGATTTTTGACCTAGCAATTGGTTGATTGATTTAAGTTATGATCTCAAGGATTCAAATGCTTAATTTTTACCTAATTGCATGGATCAAAACATCTCTCAAGATCAATTGGTTGACAATTGAATTTTCAGTCATCTAATCAAAAGTCAATTGTACACTAAAAAGTCAAACTTTGACTTTTTAGTCAAAATCAAGTGTCAAAGATCACAATTCATCAAAACATGTTAAAATGTGAAACTTATTCATCAAGAAATTAAAAAATAAAGATTTCATTTTGAAAAGTCAAAATTTCTAAACTTAGAAATTTTTCTAAGTGTTGAAAATTTCATTTTTTCACAACTTTGACCAAAACTTTCACCATGATGCAAGATGATTCAAAGGAAACTTTCAACATGAAAATTGTAGATCTAAATGATATCTAAAATATTGTATAACACAACTTATCCTAGAAATGCATAAATTTCAAGTTATGATTTTGTGAATACTTGTTCATGAAACTTGGAAACTTAGTGAAATTTTGCCCTAGTTTAGGCAGGATTTTGACCTAACTTCATGGAAATTTTACACATAGTTCCAAGAGTAATTTTCAAAAATGTAAAACATATATGTTGTAGAATATGTTACAAGCTTTCCAAAATGTCCAAGAACTTATTGAGATCATGTTTGAGCAAGGAGAATCGAAGGCAAGAAGTTAGGGTTTTCAAACTTGAATTACAAGCCATTTTGTGAAGAATACATGAACCAAATCCATGATAGGCTGCATAATATTTGCTTTTTAGGCCTCAAACTTGTTTGTCACTCAGTAATTAAATTTTTACACAACTATTAGAACTTTGATCCAAGCATTTGAGCCATTATCCAAGTTGCATTTCCATTTATGGTACAAAGTTACCATTCCATTCTTGTAAAGAGGCTTTAATCACAAAGTCAAATTGTCTTGAGCTTTTCACTTGTTTCTTATGATCACACACAATCTAAAAGCCATAATAAACTTGTCTAGAGCCTTTAACTACTCAGAACATACTTGTACTATGCATTGAAACCATGTTTGTCTACCTTACTTCAAAAACAGGTGATCTTGTACTTCTGACCATCTCAACTTTCCGAAATTTTTCCTATATATCAAAACACAATTATGCAACCTAGGATGAGTTTAAACAACCTTAAGCACTCCCAAATTTCCTCAAGCCAGAAATTGCACAATATCTCCATCTTTGTGTCATTTCTGATTTTAAACTTCAAACTTCCATTTCCCCTGTGCATTCCTTGGCCTTTTAGTTTCAAAAGCTTCCTCACATCAAATACAAACTATCCTTGTCCCTGTTTGCACACTGTAACATCATCTTTTTCAACTTCCATAGCCAAAAATAGAGTATTGCAGTTGGACTTCTCCAGGCCATTTCAACCACTCTCAACTCAAGCAAAGCATTGCATTAGCTTCCTAGATACTCAAGTAAGCTAACCTGATCATCACCATCCCTTGAAATAAGCTCAAACTCATTTCACGATTTCTAATTTTGAGGTATTTTTCTTGAACTTATATCTCATTATTTAGGCATTGTTAGGCTTGCATTTGTGAAGATAAAATGTAGCCATCATTGCCCTGAAACTATATATGTCCATAGATTTCATTTATGTTGCTTGAGTAGGGAGAATTTTGAGTTTGAACCTCTGAAAATATTTAGGTCAGAATTTGGTACTGTTAAAAATTCATGCTTATCTTTGAGAATTAGCTTAAGTTATTTACATATTCAGAATCATGAGAAAATTTCTAACAAGTATGATGTTAGAAATTTTGTGAATGGATGAGAAATGAATAATTTACAGATCATTTGGCTGGAGGTTGAAGATGAAGTACATTCAAGGCAAGATTTATGTTACATATTTGTTGTTTTGTTTAAGTTAACGGATGTATCACCACCGAAGTGGTTAAAGCTCTGGCTTGTTATCTATGGGACCTGGGTTTGAGCCCTAGTGGTACCCTTTTGCCTATTTTTTCCCCACATTTTCCCACTTTTTTTGTTTGAAACAGCGCTTAGGCCTTTCCCCCTTAGGCTTTTTTATTTTTTTTCGGACTCCTAACCATTGTTTGATCATACACCCCTGGCCCCTTATTTTATTATTTCATTTTTCTTTTTCTTTATTTCATTTTCATTTTTCATATTATTTTTTATCATTATTATTTTTATCATTATTATTTTTATTATTAAAAAATATAAAAATATAAATTTTTTATTTATTTACACTTATATATTTTATTTTCCTTCATAAAACAAAAAGACCAAAAACATTTTCTCAACAAATTAATTAATTTATTTTATAATAATTTTTAGACTTAGGTTTAATTATTATATTATTTTATTTTCTTACTTAAAATTAATTTAGAACTTAGGTTTATTTTAATTATTCAATTCTCATTTTATTTTCATTATTTAAAACCTTTTCATAAAAAAACCCTAAAAATCCTTTTTTAATTAATTTCTTTTCTTAACTAGTTCAAGTTAATTTTGTTTAATTTTCATTAATCATTTTCTTAATTAGGTTTAGGTTAAAACCCTTTCATAAAAAATCAAATCAAAAATCATTTCTTTTTCCATTTTGCATTTGTACATTATTTATTCAATTCTTGTACATTTATTCAATATGGTTGTAATAGTTAATTAGATTTAATTTTCTTGCAAAATCCCCATTTGTAAATTTATATATCCCCTCCCCTAATGATGTAATAGCTTAGTATTTTTATTTTCCACAATTTATCACTTTATATAAATGCTAGTAAATTAGGGTTTGTATGGCAAGATTAAAATCAACAAGTTAGCAGACCCTAATCCAAGATAAACGAGCATGTAAATCAACACATTTGCACACTTGTACCCTTAGGGTAATTCCACTTTGTTGACTTACCAAAATGGCCATGTTATGCATGTGGGGTATCTTAGCAAAAAGCAATAAAAAATACAAGATCATAGTCCCTCGATGACGCTATCAAATATTGCCTTTCAAAATGATCTTAGTCCCTTAAAGAGAATTGCTAAGATATTTCACAACATTGCTATCATGGCTATATGATGACCCATGTCCGTCCCTTTACATCCAAATGTAAGGCTTCTTACCAAATTAATGGTAAGATAGCAATATCAAAGGAAAGGAAGAAATGAACTAAGACTCTTGAGTAGCTAGATTATTCCTAGTTGCTTGCTCAATTTCAAATTAAACGTCCTTGCTATCCTTCAAAATAAACACCAACACTTTCAAAAACATTTTCAAAACATTTTCCAAACTTGAAACATTTTCAAAAGCTCAACACTTTGTATACGTTCTTACGAACGAGAACTATTACAAAGTTTGCCTAAACAAAGATGCATTTTCAAAATACTTTCAAAAACCATACAAAGCATATTTTTCAAACAAAAGCAAGTAATCTAGTAAGCAACTAAGAGCCCATAGATAACTATGGATGAAAAGGGTGCTAATACCTTCCCTTTTCATAATCTATCCCCCGAACTCAAGAAACAATCTTAAATGTCTTTCCTGTTCTTTTCAGCCTTTCCTTTTGGATAAAAGAAAAGTCGGTGGCGACTCTTGCTAACCGCAACATTTGCGATAAAACGCAAAAAACCCAAGTCAGTTCTCCCACCGTATCACAGAACTGGCGACTCTGCTGGGAAAAATACTTAAAAGTGGGGTTACCTTAGGGTTAGTCTAGTGAGTCTAAGTATTGTAATTTAGTGAGTCTAAGTATTGTAATTTATATGAATTAGTTTTTTCTCAATATTTAATTGTTATTATAATCACTAGGAAACTAAAATTTCAATATGATAAATTAGCTTTACTATCTTTATTATTACAAAATTAGGGCGGATAAAAAATACTAAATAAGAACAATATAAAATTAGGAAGAAACAAGTCTTCTCACAATGAAAAACATAAACATTAATAATCCCTTTGTGTTTATTTTAATTTTTTTAGTTTTTATTATTTTTATTATTCTAAATTAATTTATTTATTATTATTTGTACAAATATATTTTTTATCAGGCGTATTGTTGAGTATTTTCTAAATATAATTATGTTATAAACATTTTATAAATAACAAACTTAACTTTTCCTTTATTATAAATAACTAAATAATTTTTATCATTAATTAAATTATTATTTTTAAATCTATTGCAAGATTTATTTTCTAAATCATAATGTGGATCTAATTTTATATCTTTCCATGTAAATTGTAGCAACAAAAATCCTTTTCATTGAACCAATATTTATTTTTCTATAATCAACATTTATTTTATAAACTCTAAATTTAAAATCCGTCATTTTACTAATTTCTTAATAAATTTGGATAAATAGGTTTTTACTAATTAAAACTTTATTTATTAACTTTAAAATATGTTTACTAACTCTAATGCTATTTTTTTCCACTTACATATTCATTCAATTATTCACTTCTACTTCAATTTTCCATCCATAAATCAAACATTAAATTTGAATCAAAATCTTAAATTACAATCAAATATCAAAATCCATGCAACATCAAATATTCCACCTGCAAGCAACATGTGGACAATATCTGGCCACGTGATGAGGAAGGATATATCATACTTCCTCTATATCCTTCACATCGAGTAACACATGGACAATATTTGGCCACGTGAGGAGGAGACTATATCAGACTCCCCCATGCTCAATGTCTCATCACACTCTTTAATCGAATCAAAACATCAAAATAGCTAACCAACAATAAACCACTTTTCCACTAACATAACAAAAACTCAAGATATTTTCAAAAAAGGGTTAAGGAAAATTAGTTTCAAGTTTAACTGCAAATTTTGTCTACAATCACTCAATTTACAACCCAGAAAAAGTTCAAGGATAATTCGAAAACAATTCTACGCAATCCTATAAAAAACACCAACCAACAACGAACTACGAAATGAGACTCTAATTCCTCCTAAGAGGATACATAGGTGTAACACGGTGGAAGAACTGACTTAGGTGTTTTGTGTTTGATCGCAATTGTTGCGGATAGCAAGAGTCGCCACCGAATTTTCTTTTATCCAATAAGGAAAGGTTGAAAAGAATAGGAAAGACCTTTAGAGATATTTTCTTAAGTTCGGGGGGTAGGTTATTAAAAGGGAAGGTGTTAGCACCCTTTTCATCCGTAGTTATCTACAGGTTCTTAGTTTCTTGCTAGATCACTTGCTTTTTGTTTGAAAGTGTATTTGTGATGTGGGTTTTGAAAGTATTTTGAAAAGGTATGTCTTTGTAATGGTTCTCGTCTCTATAAGAATGCGTACAAAGTGTTTGTCTTTTGAAATATGTTTCAAAGTGAAGTTGTGGGTGTATAAAATGTTTTTGTTGTGAGCAAGCGAGCAACTAGGAGCATCCTACCTACTCAAAAGGTCTTAAATGTTCTTTTCCTTCTCTTTTAGATTTTTCTATCTTACCATTGATTTGGTAAGAAGTCCCATCATTGGATGTGAAGGGACGGGCGTGGGTCAATCGTACAGTCATCAAAGGAAATTTGTGAGACGCTTTAGCAACTTTCGTAAGGGACTAGATCATTTTAGCGAAGGCAACATCGAGGGTCATCGAGGGACTACGATCTTTTTTATTGAAGGGTCTTTGCTAAAGCGTCCCATATTCGAGGGACATGATTGTTTTTCCGAGGCAACAAGTGGAATTACCCTAAGGGTGCATGTGTGGATAGTGTGTTTGATTTTCATGCATATAGTCTTTGATTAGGGGTTATCTATTTGTTGTTTTTATCTTTCCATACATACCCTATCTTACTAGCAATTATATGAAAAGCGGTAAATTTATGGAAATTGAAGTCCTACGCTATTACATCATTAGGGGGATGGGGATACAGTTTGCAAATTGGGATGAAATAAGTGTCTAATAATTATAACCATATCGAATAAGTGGGCAGTAATGGAGTATATATATATATATATATATATATATAAAATACAGAAACAGTGTAAAAAGAAGGAAAAACTGCATTTTGAACTATTATGTGTCGACACATGCTGTTATGCATCGACACATAATTTTCCTTGCCCCTGCCAAACAAAATCAACTCAGTATAAGTCGACGCATAATTGGATGTGTCGACTCATTTCCTGCTAGTGTCGACACATACGCGTTTTGTGTCGAGTCATGCACCTTCCATCTTTCTGTTTTAGGCCCTGGATAGCAGTATGAGCCGATGCATACGACCATGTGTCGACTCATACCCTGCTTTTTCACTTACAATGAGTCGACCCATGTTACATTTTTTGCCTCTATCACCATTCTTTTGCATGTATCAGTCACTTTTCAACATATAAATGATAAAAAATAAATAGCAAGGAAATGATTAACTTCAAGAGTAGTGATTACTTCATCTTATCTTCAGAAATAAACCAAAAATGATGTATGGAAAATGCAAGGTTAAGATGACTTACCTTGCAACTGCACTTTATTTTTTGAGTCTGAAACCCTTCAAGATGATGCGTTGACCTTACTAAAACTCTAGGAAGCCGCTAGACTTTCCTTTATGTTGAAGTTTGCTGAACCAACTCCAAATAGTTAAGTTTATGTAGTATTGTCTTTTGTTTAGAAGTTAAGAATAAGATCACTACAAAAACTATTCTTTAGCTTGAGCAATATCTATATGAAATGAAGTGTTTAGAGGGTTTTTGGAGAGTTTACAAGGTTGTATAATAGTGGTTTGAGGATCTTTTCTGTTTTTATGAGTCAAAACAGAGTTGAAGATGAATAGAGTTTTTATGGAAGAACTGAGTTTTATGAATGAGTTGAGTTTTATGAATGAGAAGAGTTTAACAAAAGTTCTGTTTTTTCTCTTCTCTCCTCCTTTCTCAGAAAAATCCCCCCATGTCTTATGAAACAACACATTTTGTAGTCACTTGACGGAGATTTAGGAGGGAAACAAAATAAGTTATTTTGAACTATTTTTTCCTACTGCTTTGATACTTTTTCCACATAATTTTCTTTTGCCATTTTGGTGCAATTTTGTGGCTGTTATGATGCAGGTTGGAGCAGACTGCATAGAGTATTTTTGGACTAGTTTTCTGGACAAATTTTGGACTGTATAGGAAAACATATATAGGTTTTGTGACAGGTTTATGGTGCAACGTAGCACAAGGTTTTGTAGGACAGCAATTGAGCAGGGTTTTGGAGTGTTGTGGCATTGTATAGAAGTAGCATATCATTTTTGTTCAACAATAACTTGGACAACATAGTTTGCAACATGAAACAAGTTTGGCTTGTGAAGAAATTTATGCACATTGTATCAAAGACAAAGCATTATGGCAAGGTTTTGAGTCAAAGTAAAAGTTCCAAGCAATACAAAGTCTAGGATTTGTAAACTTGCAAAAATGCCACTTTGTAATAACTTGAATTATTTTTAATATCTTGAACTATTTTTAATTATAGTGACAAGATGTCATGAAGCAATGAACTTAACTTTGAAAAATTTCCAAGTCTTGCAAAAGTTGGATTTTTGACTTTCCCGATTTTTGATGATCAAATTTCATATTTTGGATGTCTTGATGAAATGTGATTTTTGGGACTCAACTTTGGTCAAATAGTCAAAGTTTGACTTTTTAGTGTACAATTGACCTTTCCCATCAGTTGACCGAATTTTGTCTATCGATCCACTGATCTCAGGAGATGAACTGAAATATGCAATTAGGTAAAAATGACGCGCTCGGATCCTTGAGGTCATACTTTCAACCAATAAGCCAGGTATTAGGTCAAAAATCAAAGTTCGGTCCTTTTCAGTCAAAACCCTAATTTTGCCCATTTTGGTAATTTGAATGACTTTCTTGGAACATTCTGATCCAAGACTTGAAACTTGACAAAAATAATCCTGAGGGTCCATAATGATCCATGAAAGTCATATGATCCACGAAAGTCAATTGAAACATTATGAATCCCACTAGCTTTGTACAAACTCAAACCCTAATTTGAGGTATCAGTGTTGAGGAAATTGTTTGACCTAGTCGATACTGGCACAAACTTGAGGCATTGAAGATCTTTGTAGGAAATATCTTGAGAAATGAGAGGGCAAATTTTGAGGTACAAAAGTTGCCCCTGTTCAATCTTCTTAAACCTAAAGAGTTAGATTGGTGAATCTTCCATTCGTGACCTGAAGGTGGAAGATGATTGAACACTAGAGTGCCTAAAAATTTGCACTTGATATTATGGTTGAGGTGTGAGGAATGGGCTTGACGATGCCATTTGGAGAAATAATGGAGAGTTAGAGGAGATGGGCTTATAGATGCCATCCAAAGGTGATTGTTGTCAGAGATTGGACTAAGTCTAAGCTTGACTTGAATTGGGAAAAGAATCAGAATAAATCTTTGGTCGATTTAAAACTGAACCTAGCAGAAGTCTTGAATAATCTTTAACAGGAAAGAATTAGAATAAATCTTTGGTTGATTTAAAATTGAACCAGGGAAAACGTCTATAGGGAAATCATCAGGATAAACCATTGAAAGATTTAAACTAAAGCATCAGAGGACTGGAAAATAATCATAATAAACCTTGGAACGATTTATCTGAACCAGAGAGAGTGTCTACAGGAAAGAATTCGGATAAATCGTTGATTGATTTAAACTAAACCAGCAGAGGTATGGAAAAGAATCAAAATAAATCTTGGAGCGACTTATCTGAACCAGAGAAATTATCTACGGGAAAGAATCAAGATAAACCATTGAGAGGTTTGAACTGAACCAGCAGAGGTCTGGAAAAGAATCAAAATAAATCTTGGAGAGATTCATCTGAACCAGAGCAAATGTCTACAAGAAAGAATTAGGATAAACCATTGAGAGGTTTGAACTGAACCAGCAGCGGTCTGGAAAAGAATCAGAATAAATCTTGGAGCGATTTATCTGAACCAGAGCAAATGTCTACAAGAAAGAATCAGGATAAACCATTGAGAGATTTAAACTAAACCAGCAAAGGTTTGGAAAAGAATCAGAATAAATCTTGGAGCGATTTATCTGAACCAGGGAAAGCGTCTACTCAAAAAGCGTCAGGATAAACCATTAAGAGATTTAAACTGAACCAGAGAAAATGTCTACTGGAAAGAATCAGGATAAACCGTTGAGAGATTTAAACTGAACCCGTAGAGGTCTAAAGGAAGTATTTGTCATGTAAATAGTCACTCAGTCCTATCTCGGGAATTGGTCTGTAATTGATTTTTCCACAAATAGTTATCCTGTCTTGTTGAAAACTTGATGATAGTTTTTTATTGATTGATCTTTCCTGAAAAGGTAAAGAGTTAGTTGTATTTAATGCCATGATGTATGAAATGCATGGTGTAATGATGTTTCTCAAAATAAATGATTTTGCGATATATGCATTTGTGTTGTCGATGTTTATGATGTATGAATGTAGTGTATGCACATATTAGTTGTTCTGTTGCAGTACTGTTTAGATTGGGGAAAATAAATCCCTGATTGATGTTGGGAATGTGGAGTGTAAGCCTTCATATTTTGTTTGATACATGGATTTCCATCATTAGAGAAGTAAACTCTGTTGGGGAAGGGAGACGCCGTGCATTGCTTGTGGATTTTGTGAAACCCTGCTGGGAATCCCTGAGCAGTGGGGCAACTCTCAATGGGGAATATTTGGAGTGGTAACTGGATGTTTTGCTCCGTCGGGGATGTGAGAGCACCTGATACCATTAGGTTGCATACTGGAGATACGCTAGTGATCCTGTAGCAGGATGTCCTTGCTTCTGCTCCTGCTTGAGAAAGTACTTGTGGGGATTATATGGAATGGCCTATAGATATTATCCTATTTCTTAAAGCCATTAGTAATTGTCTTTCTGTTTTCGGTTCCCCTCTTTTTTGAGCTCATTTTTAAACAGTAATCAAGTTCAAATGCATATGTTCAAAAATAATCATTGGTAGTTTTTGCAAACAAAACAGGAAAATAAAAGAAAAACAGATAGTTTTGCATTTTTAAAGGAATATCTTTGTATTAACTTGAATATGTATTTTTGCACAAAGAGACAAACATCCTAGTAAGAGAATGTCGTCGTAAAAATGAAAATTGATACAAAGAAAAGACAGCTATGTGAAATAATCCCATGGGTTCCCACTCTACTATAGCCTTTATGTCTCTGAGTGTCTCATCCACTTACTGCTTCATCCGAAGCTGATTGGATTGATTAGTACCGTTTGAGTTTGTCAGTCGACACTGAAGGTTGTCTGTAAGGTGATCCAACGGGACATAGTCATACGCTTCAAATCCCTAATTTTTTCCTAGACCTCCCTTTTGGGTTTTCAGTCCACCGGGATACCTTTTTTTCCCAAGCCTCCCTTTCAGGTTATCAGCTTTTCGGGTGTACATATTTTTTGTATTTATCCCTAATTTTTGCCTAGGCCAGTCGACCTAGCGGGTCTTTTCATGCATAGTATTTTTTAACTATGTCCGCATTTACAAGGTGCAGAAGGTCGTCGCCATCCATAGTGGTTAAGATCATTGCTCCACCAGAAAATATGTTTTTAATCACAAATGTTCCTTCGTATGTAGGAGTCCATTTTCCCCTGGGATCACCTTGTGGTAGTATGATATGCTTTATTACCAAGTCACCAACCCGATATACCTGACGTTTGACCTTTTTGTTAAAAGCTTTAATCATACGTTTTTGGTACATCTGACCATGGCAGACAACTGTAAGCCTCTTCTCATCAATCAAGTTCAACTGGTCAAGTTGAGTTTGAATCCATTCATCTTCATTCAACCCTACATCCTTTATGATTCTCAGAGAAGGTATTTGGACTTAAATTGGTAGGACAACTTCCATGTCGTATACCAAAGATAAAGGAGTTTCCCCTATTGATGCGCGCGCCATAGTACGGTAACCGTGGAGAGAAAATGGTAACATCTCATGCCAGTCCTTATAGGTCACTGTCATTTTTTGTATGATCTTCTTAATGTTTTTATTTGAGGCTTCTACAACACCATTCAACTTCGGCCGGTAAGGAGAAGAGTTATGATGCTGGATCTTGAATTGCACGCATAGTGCGGTAATCATAGTATTGTTGAGTTTGATACCATTATCTGTGATGATTCTCTCTGGGATACCATACCGACAAATAAGGTTCTGTTTGATGAATCGGTCCACAACATTCTTGGTAACAGATGCGAATGAAGCTGCCTCGACCCACTTTGTGAAGTAATCAATGGCAACCAAGATGAAGTGGTGTCCATTAGAAGCTGTGGGTTTGATCTCCCCGATCATGACAATGCCCCATATCGAGAAGGGCCAGAGAGCAGTCAGGACGTTTAGAGGAACCTAAGGAACATGTACTTTGTCAGCATAGTCTGGCACTTGTGACAAGTTCGTGAATGTTGATAACAATCTGCTTCCATGGTGGACCAGTAGTATCCTGCCCGTAGGATCTTTTTAGCCATCGTGTGTCCACTAGAATGAGTGTCAAAGGTACCTTCGTGTAAATCAGCCATGATATTTTCTGACTCACTCTAGTCTATGCACCGAAGCAAAGTAGAGTCGTGGTTGTGCTTATAGAGGATTCTGTTACCGAGGAAGAATTTAGCAGAAAACCTTCTCAGGAACTTCTTGTCATTGACTGAAGCTCCCTCCGGATACTCTTGGGTCTCGAGATATCTCTTAATTTCATGGAACTAAGGCTTGACCACTTCGTCTTCACTATTAATCTCGTGATAGTAAGCTGGTTCGTCCATTCTCTCAATGGTGATCTGAGGAGCCTCATTATCCCACTTGATTTTGAACATGGATGACATAGTTGCTAGCGCGTCCGCTAGTTGATTTTCTTCTCGTGGAAAATGCTCAAAGGTAATTTCCTCAAAATATGGGTTTAATGTCAACACATGTTCCTTGTAGGGGATGATATTAGGATGCTTCGTGTCATATTCTCCTTTGATCTGACTGATGACAAAGGCTGAATCTCCAAATACACTTAAGGACTTGATTCCCAAATCTATGGCAGCTTTGAGACCCATAATACACGCTTCATATTTCGCCATATTATTGGTACGGTTGAAACACAATCAAGCAGTGAAGGGAGTATAGCATCCTTTAGGGGATATGATCACAGCGCCTATGTTGTTGCTGAGTGCGTTGGAAGCCCCATCAAAAGCCAAGGTCCATTGAGATCCTTGTTCAGGTCCGTCATATGGTCTGAGTTCTTCACAATTGTTTACCAACATGATGTCTTCGTCTGAAAATTCGAAATTCATGGATTGATAGTCATCCATAGCCTGATGAGAAAGGTGATTGGCTAACAAACTTCCTTTGATTTCTTTCTGAGTAGTGTATTGAATGTTGTATTCCGTCAGGACCATCTGCTATCTTGCTATTCTTCCAGAGAGGGAGGGATTCTCGAATATGTATTTAATTAGATCCATCCTGGATATCAATAAGGTAGTATGGGTCAACATATACTGTCTTAGCAGGCGAGCAGCCCATGCCAGATCACAACAAGTTTTCTCGAGCAGTGAATATCTGGTTTCACAGTTGGTAAACTTTATGCTCAGGTAGTATATTGCATGCTCTTTTCGGCCAGACTCGTCACGCTGCCTTAGCACACACCCCATTGAACTTTCCAAGACAGTTAGATACATGATCAAAGGTCTTCCCTCGACTGGAGGCATCAAAACAGGAGGCTCTTGAAGGTATTCTTTGATCCTGTCAAAGGCAACCTGGCAGTCGTCATTCCATTCCACCACTTGATCTTTCTTCAGTAATTTGAAGATTGGTTCACAAGTAGCGGTTATGTGAGAAATGAATCTGGAGATGTAGTTTAGCCATCCTAAGAATCCCATAACTTCCTTCTCAATGCGAGGAGTAGGCATTTCTTGTATTGATTTTACTTTTGCAGGGTCCACTTCGATACCTTTTCCTCTAACGACGAAGCCTAAGAGTTTACCGGATCTCACTCCAAAAGTGCATTTATTCAGATTCAGCCTTAGTTTGTATTTCTTCAGTCTTTCAAACAGTTTCTGCAGATGGTCAAGGTGTTCCTCTTCAGTTTGAGATCTGGATATCATGTCATCCATGTAGACCTCTATCTTGTGATGGATCATATCGTGAAACAGAGCTAACATGGCGCGCTGATAGGTTACCCTGGCGTTCTTCAGCCCAAATGGCATAACTTTGTAACAGAACATGCCCTATTGTGTGACGAAGGTCGTTTTCTCCATGTCCTCCGGTGCCATTTTGATCTGGTTGTATCCGGAGAAACCATCCATGAAGAAAAATACTTTATGATGTACGTTGTTGTCAAGCAGAATATCAATGTGGGGAAGCAGGAACTCATCCTTGGGGCTTGCCCTATTCAAGTCTCTGTAGTCCACACACATACATACCTTACTGTCCTTTTTAGGCACTGGAACAACGTTGGTGACCCATTATGGATAAGAGGTGACAACTAAGAATCTGACATCAAACTGCTTCATGACTTCAGTCTTGATTTTCTCTGACATTTCTGGCGGCATGCGACAGACTTTCTATTTTACCGGAGGGCAGTTCTCTTTCGTCAGAAGAAGATGGGCCATGATGTCAGTGTCGAGTCCTGACATGTCTTTGTATGACCGGGAAAAGACCTCAACATAGTCATGTAGTAACTGATTTAAATGCTTCTTGACACTAGGCTCCAGGTTGGCGCCTACATTGACTTCTTTCTTGTCCTCTTCAGTACCTAAGTTAACTGTTTCGACTGGCTCTTCGTGAGGCTGTATGGTCCTCTCTTCCTGTTGCAATAAACTAGCTAGTTCTCCTGGTACCTCAGAATCGTCCTCACCTTCGTCTTCATTTTAGTGGATCAGATTTTCTAAGTCATGATAGGCCATAGCATAATCGTTACCCATGGGATCCTGAGAGGATATGGATCTGCATTTTGATATGTGAGTGTGTGTAAGAACACAACTATCTTTGATAAAGTAAAAGGGAGAAAAAGAAGAACAAAGAGCGTAAAATTTGTATGCAAAAAACATCCATGATTTTATTGATGACATAAGAAGATGAAAATAACCCTCACAAATGGACCGTTGTGCCTCGGGTAAGACACAAGGTTTTAAAGTTTAAATTGTTTTAATTATTACAAGTACGACAAAAAATTAAAAGACAATTTCTCTTGGATAAAAGTAATATGGACAAATTCTTTGGCTTCCAAATTGTTGAGTCCTCTGTTGATGGTTGGAAAAATCCACTCGTCCATGTCACAACTGCTATCATTGTCTTCCAATGCATTGAATCCTTGATTGCTGATCCATAAAGGTGGTTCCCCGGTGCGAGAACGTCGAACAGCTTTCTGAGCCTCCAAAGTAAAACCCAAACCAAATTTGATGGATTTGTAGGGAATTTCCAGAAGTTGACCCCAAATGGTGCATCCACCTTCCTCATCTACTGCTCTAGCATCCTTCAGAGAGGCCATTTTTAATGGTGGTCTAGTAACCTTTGGAGCCTTGGTAGCAGTCTTGGTTGCCGTAACTGTTTGTGGGACTTCTTCAAAATTCTGGCATGGAGTCTCAATGAACTCACCATCCATTTCCACGTACCTAAAAGAATTCAGGTGGCTAACCATGTATTCCTCTTCCCCATGGACTGAGATGATCTTTCCCTTGATAGGGTACATCAGCATCTGATGTAGGGTGGAAGTGACGATACCAGCGCCGTGAATCCAGGGTCGGCCCAAAAAACAGGAATAGGAAGGGCGAATATCCATCACATAGAAGGTTGAATCAAAATTCTGAGTTCCGACTTTTATAAGGATGTTCACTTCTCTGTGCACTGTCATCTTAGAACCATCAAAGGCCCTCACCATAATGTTGCTAGGATTTAAAGTGAGTCCCTCGCAATCTAGACGGTCAAGAGCATTTTTGGGCAAGACATTCAATGATGAGCACGTATCCACCAGAACAAGGGCTAGCGTAGTGCCCCTGCACTCAATGGAGACGTTCAAGGAATCATTGTGTTTCCATAATTTGGGAGTCAAGTCAGCGTCAGAAAATCCCAATCCGTTACCAGCAGTTAGATTTGCCACACAATTCTCAAATTGGTCAATTGAAGTCTCTTGGGGCACGTGGGCAGTCTTTAAAAACTTTACCAAGGCTTTGGCATGGGCCTCAGAACACAAAAGTAAGGCTAACATCGATATTTTCGAGGGGGTTTTACCCAAGTGTTCCACGATGTTGTAGTCACTTTTCTTGATTATTTTTAGTATCTCCTCCATCTCTTTTTTAGAAGCTTCAGGAATATCCTCTGGATGCGCCTTCGTCTGGACAGGCTCCGATAACACCTCCTTGCCCCTTGTCTTGGTCGTAGGGATAACAATAGGATTGTCAACAGGAGTATTACTGGGAATGCTGGTAGGAGCGATAGCGGGAATAATTACAGGAGTAGAAATGGTTTTTGGAGAGATCTCAGGTGAGAAGATTCTTCCACTTCTTCTTATTTTACTGGTCCCAACAATATTGACGACGTCGGGATCAGTGTCTTTCTCAACTTCGTCTTGGATAACCAACAGATATTGCTTGATACCATAGTAATAGACGCCAGCCCCATAGTTCCAGGGAACAACTTTATCTGAAGAATATGGTATTTGCCTTGGCATGGTGATGATTAGGGGAGAAGACTTTGGAGCACATGTAATCCCGACGGGTCTTTTGGTGGAGACCCTGGGAGGATTGTCAGAAATGGTGATTATTGAGACATCTTTACACGAATTTCTGATAAGAGGAACCTTTTAAAATAGAATTTCTTTGTTAGCCATCAAACTCTGGACGCCCATCTTCAGTAACAAACATCCATTTGGTAGAGACACACATAATTAACAACTCACATCACAACCTGGAAACAGACCGGCTCACAATAGATTCTGTTTAATGGTCAAAATAGGAGTAGTTAAATCATTCACGGAGGAAACAAAACACTCATCATCAACAACATTGACACCTTGACCATGGTTGGGCATTGGCTTCGTTATCACATTAGGTGTTTTTGGGGGATCAAACTCAATCTATTTAGCCTTGATAAGGTCTTGTATCTTATTCTTCAAGGCCCAACAATCGTTGGTATCATGCCTCGGGCTTTCAGAATGATAGGAACATTGAGCATTCGGGTTGTAGCAAGGAGAAGTTATATTGGGGTTCTTGGGAGCTTCCTTTAGGGTTACCAGATTGGACTTCAAAATATGTGAAAGAACTTGGGACAAGGTCATGTTGATTCAGGTGAATCGTCTCAGGGGCACTTCTGGCCTGCACTGATAATTTCGATGTTGATTTGATACAGGATTAGAAATCATAAAAGCCCCTACCATCGGGCGATGTTCAGTTTTGTTTTGATTCCTATGGTCGTATGCAACACTGGCCTCCTTCTTTCTGGTAAAAGGTTTCTTCATCGTACTCGAGGATACATCTCTTTGAATTTTCCGACTTTTTATACCGGCTTCTACCCATTCGCCAGTCATGATTAGTTTAGTAAATCCAGCCGAGGAGCTTCCAATCAAATGGTTGAATAATGGACTAGATAGCGTGCCTAAGAACATATCCACCAATTCTCTGTCAGATAGAGAGGGTTGGACTCTTCCCGCGAGATCCCGCCATTTTTGAGCATAGGTTTTGAAACCTTCACCTGCACCTATAGATATCCCTTGCAATTGTGTTCGAGTCGGAGCTAAGTCAGCATTATACTAGTATTACTTGTAAAAAGTGGCATCCAAATCTTCCCAATTACGAATATTGGTCCCCTCCAACTGATAGAACCAATCCAATTGCGTCCCTGACAAGCTTTCTTGGAAGAAGTGCACCCATAGGTTCCTATCAGTAGTATGGGGTTGAATTTTTATGACGTATGACCTTAAATGAAGCTTTGGACAAGAGACACCGTCATATTTAGCGAAAGTGGGGACCTTGAATTTCTGTGGGATGACAACCCCTGAGACAAGTCCTAGCTCTTCAAAATCCAACCCGGGTACCCAGTCGATTTCCATAGCATTGAGGTGATCCTCCAATTGCTTTATTTATTGTCAACTGAAGGATACTGCTCTTCAAAGTAATCAACCTATCTTCTTCTTCTTCAGACTCTAGATGGTCATTCACTTACTTGTTTTTCCCTTCTTAATTATCCCCTTCACCCGATGAAGTTGCGAAATCTAGAGTTCGTCTGGCTGGTCCTTTGAACCTTCCTCCCAGATTCAAAACACCGACCGGTTTCTTCACATTATTTTTCTTTTCTTTGAGCAGCAAAGTTTTCAAATCTTCTTGTCCTTTTTCCAGAGTCAAGAACATTTGTTGAAATTCAGCGTTCTGCGCCTAAAGATCTTTTACTGTCTGTTCAATATCCATCTCACTGAAATAAACAGTAGAAAGATAAGGAGACCTGTTGTAAGAAACTTGTTTGTGTTATGATGAATGAAAATGCACATGAAAACGATTTCAAGGAAATTAGAGATTTAAATTTGCTTTAGACAAAAAAGGAACACACGTTGCATTAATAAATCCAAGTTTGAGTACATTATGCCTTTTTGGGCTTACAATGAAAGAAATAAAATACAAAAACTCCTAAGACAAAAAGGTTGAACGCATCCTCTTTGGCGCGATGTAGGCATTCAGACTCCACTCTTCATGAAGTTGCTTGGTGAGTTCCAAAACCTTCTTCTCACTAGCATAGAATCGGGCTTCTAAAGTGTCTCGTTCTTCCTTTAGCTGAATCCAATCCCTTTGCTAGTCTTCGAGAGAGGTAGGCATGTTGGGATGAAGGACAATATACGGGACATCTTCTTCAACAACAGGCTCTATGATAACAGGGAGAATAGAAGGGTAAGGCATTGTGAGACTCTGAGCACGAGCCCATACCCACCTAAGGTAAGGCTCAAGGGGAATGGAATTCTTGTGTCCCAATGTCCTGCTATCCACTTAGTTTACCATCCTCCAAGCTCGTATAAACCACTGACGGTAGCCTTGATCGTCGCTTTCAGAGTCGAACACCAAACCTTGGATGAACATCTCATGAAGACCATCTCTTCGGGAATACCCAAACTGTCGAAAAGATAAGCAAGGGTTATAAGTGATACCTCCTCTAATTCCAAGTAGGGGGACATTAGGGAATTCCCACCACAACGGTCGTTGATAGTGATGTCCTCGAAGTATCAAGAACATCAATGGATATCTGAATGTCTGAATGACATAAGCCTATTGGACCATCTCAAGCCTTGCTCGTTCTTCATAACGGGTCAGGGAAGATGCGAAACAAACCATTTAACCAACAAAGGAGTACAACATATGAGGGTTCCTCTTCTCTTCATAATGCGATAGTGGAGAGAATTCAAGATATCTCCCAACAAAGTAGGCACTGGATTGTGAGATAAAAATATTTTGACAGCATTCACGTCTATAAGTTGATCAAGATTTGGAAATAGTACCAACCCATAGATTAAAAGAGCCAAAATTTATTCGAAAGCTCATAAATCCATATTGTTTCAACAGTCTTGAGCTTTTTCCAATAATAACTTGGCTAAGAACCCTTTTACACCACTTCTTGTTTCCCAATTAGCCGTAACGTCAAATTGTTTCAAGTATAAAGCTCAGGAAACCTCTTCAAGGCTTGGGTCTCTTTCGGTACCGTTGAAAGGTAGTTGATCGAGAATAGGAATTCCTAAGAGTTGAGAGAACTCTTCCATAGTTGGTACAAGCTGGTAATCGGGGAAAGTAAAGCAATGGTGTAAAGGGTCAAAAAACTGGAAAAGCACCTTCATCATATCTTCATCAAAGCTTGAGGTAACCAAGTTGAGAAGTCGTCCATGTCTTTTGGTGAATGGAGAATTCTCAGGGACCCTTGATGCTAACTCTTTGAGCTGAAAAGATACTCGTACAAGGTTAACTTGGATTGTATTCCTGCGAGTGGGAGTCATATCCAACAAAACAAAACAAAGATGAATCTCAAAATCCTTGAAATGGTTAGTCTAAAATGCTATGGTATGATGTCATGATGTTATATACAAGCATATGCATAATTAAATCAAACAAATCCATAGGTTTAGGCTTGCGTGAGGTTTATAGGTAAGTACCCTCTTGAAGTTTAGTTGGTTCAACCTGTCCTAGAAAGTAAACGGGTTCTAGGGAATCTCAATATCGTTGATCTTCCTTCATCGGGCGTTGTTTCAGCGTAAGCCTCTTTGTTGGCGACCGAAATATCCCAAAAGTCCGATCTCAATGAGCGTCATATCGAGTATCAACCAACTTCGGACTGCACCAAATCCGGCTACCTAACTACTTACTAATGGCCAAGTTGTTCATGTAAAGGTTCTAAAGTCAGTTAGTGCTTCATGAGACCACACAACGACCCCGTATTCTCCTTGACTACTCAAGGGCTACCGGTACCAACAAATGTGTCACACTAACATAGCTATTGCTTAGACCATGTCGGTATACCCCATACAATTTCAACAACTTATTGCTAATTACCTAAAAAGGTGCCCCAGATCCGGTTAGAGGATCAAAATAAACCCATACAAGGAACCATAATATAAAACAAACAAATCAAACAATGAAAAACAATTAAAGGTGATCTATCCCCAAGGTAACCCCACTTTTAAGATTCTCCCCAGCAGAGACGCTAGTTCTGTAACATGGTGGGAGAACTGACTTGGGTGTTTTGCGTTTGATCACAATTATTGCGGATATCAAGAGTCGCCACCTAATTTTCTTTTATCTAATAAGGAAAGGTTGAAAAGAACAGGAAAGACCTTTCGAGATATTTTCTTGAGTTCGAGGAGTAGGTTATGAAAAGGGAAGGTGTTAGCACCCTTTTCATCCGTAGTTATCTACGGGCTCTTAGTTGCTTGCTAGATCACTTGCTTTTTGTTTGAAAGTGTGTTTGTGATGTTGGTTTTGAAGGTATTTTGAAAAGGGATGTCTTTGTAATGGTTCTCGTCTCTATAAGAACGCGTACAAAGTGTTTTGTCTTTTGAAAAATGTTTCAAAGTGAAGTTGTAGGTGTATAAAATGTTTTTGTTGTGAGCAAGCGAGCAACTAGGAGCATCATACCTACTCAAAAGGTCTTAAAAGTTCTTTTCCTTCTCTTTTATATGTTGCTATCTTACCATTGATTTCATAAGAAGCCCCATAATTGGATGTGAAGGGATGGACGCAGGTCAATTGTACAGTCATCGAAGGCAACTTATGAGATGCTTTAGCAATTTTCGTTAGGGACTAGATCGTTTTATCGAAGGCAACATCGAGGTACATCGAGAGACTGCGATCTTTTTTATTGAAGGTTCTTTGCTAAAGCGTCCCATATTCGAGGGACATCAATGTTTTTTTGAGGAAACAAGTGGAATTACCCTAAGAGTGCATGTGTGGATAGTGTCTTTGATTTGCATGCATTTAGTCTTTTATTAGGGGTTATCTATTTGTTGTTTTTATCTTGTCATATATACCCTATCTTACTAGCAATTATATGAAAAGCGGTAAACTTGCGGAAATTAAAATCCTACGCTATTACATCATTAGGGGGATGGGGATACAATTTGCAAATGGGGATGAAATAAGTGTCTAATAATTATAACCATATCGAATAAGTGGACAATAATGGAGTATGTATATATATATATATATAAAATACAGAAACAATGTAAAAAGAAGGAAAAACTGCATTTTGAACTATTATGTATCGACACATGCTGTTATGCATCGACATATAATTTTCCTTGCCCCTGCCAAACTAAATCAACTCATTTCCTGATTGTGTCGAAACATACTCATTTTGTGTCGACTCATGAACCTTCCATCTTTCTGTTTTAGGCTCTGGATAGCAGTATGAGTCGATGCATACGACCATGTGTCGAATCATACCCTGCTTTTTCACTTAGAGTGAGTCAATCCATGTGGGTATGTGTCGACCCGTGTTACAGTTGTTTGCCTCTATCACCATTCTTTTTCTTGTATCAGTCAGTTTTCAACATATAAATGATAAAAAAAATGAACAGTAAGGAAATGATTAACAACAAGAGTAGTGATTACTTTATCTTATCTTCAGAAATAAACCAAAAAAGATGTATGGAAAATGCAAGGTTAAGATGACTTACCTTGCAACTGCACTTTAGGTTTTGAATCTAAAACCCTTCAAGATGATGTGTGGAACTTACTGAAACTCCAGGAAGCCGCTAGACTTCCCTTTATGTTGAAGGTTGTTGAACCAACTCCAAACAGTCAAGTTTATGTAGTACTTTCTTTTGTTTAGAAGTTGAGAATAAGAGCACTACGTAAACTGTTCTTGAGCTTCATCAATATCTATGTGATCTGAAGTGTTTAGAGGGTTTATGGGAGAGTTTACAAGGTTGTATAATAGTGGGTTGAAGATCTTTTCTGTTTTTGTGAGTCAAACTAGAGTTGAAGATGAACAAAGTTTTTATGGATGAACTGGGTTTTATGAATGAGCTGGGTTTTATGAATGAGAGGAGTTTAACAAAAGTTCTGTTTTTTCTCTTCTCTCCTCTTTTTTGAGAAAAAATCCCCCTATGTCTCATGAAATAACCCCTTTTGTAGTCCCTTGACTGAGGTTTAGGAGGGAAAAAAATAAGTTATTTTGAACTGTTTTTGCCTACTACTTTGATGATTTTTCCACACAATTTTCTTTTTCCATTTTGGTGCAATTTTGTGGCAATTATGATGCAGGTTGGAGAAGACTGCATAAAGCAGTTTTGGACTGCTTTTCTGGACAGATTTTGGACTGTATAAGACAGCATATATAGGTTTTGTGATAGGTTTGTGGTTGATCATATCACAAGGTTTTGTAGGACAACAATTGAGCAGGGTTTTGGAGTGTTGTGGTAATGTATAGAAGTAGAATATCATTTTTGTTCAGCAATAACTTGGACAACATAGCTTGCAGCATGAAACAAGTTTGGTTTGTGGAGTAATTTATGCCTATTGTATCAAAGACAAAGCATTATGGAAAGGTTTTAAGTTAAAGGAAAAGGTCCAAGCAATACAAAGTCTATGATTTTTAAACTTGCAAAAATGCCACTTTGTAATAACTTGAATTATTTGTAATATCTTGAACTATTTTTAATTGTAGTCACAAGATGTCATGAAGCAATGAACTTAACTTAGAAAAATTTCCAAGTCTTGCAAAAGTTGGATTTTTGACTTTCCTGATTTTTGATGATCAAATTTAATATTTTGGATGTCTTGATGAAATGTGATTTTTGGGACTCAACTATGGTCAAAAAGTCAAAGTTTGACTTTTTAGTGTACAGTTGACCGAATTTTGTCTATCGATCCACTAATCTCAGGAGATGAACTGAAATATGCAATTAGGTCAAATGACACGCTCAGATCCTTGAGATCATACTTTCAACCAATAAGCCAGGTATTAGGTCAAAAATCAAAGTTCGGTCCTTTTCAGTCAAAACCCTAATTTTGCCCATTTTGGTAATTTGAATGACTTTCTTGGAACCTTGTGATCCAAGACTTGAAACTTGACAAAAATAATCCTAAGGCTCCATAATGATCCATGAAAGTCAATTGAAACATTATGAATCCAACTGCCTTTATACGAACTCAAACCATAATTTGAGGTATCAGTGTTGAGGAAATTGTTTGACCTAGTCGATACTGGCGCAAACTTGAGGAATTGAAGATCTTTGTAGGAAATATCTTGAGAAATGAGAGGGAAAATTTTATGGTACAACAGTAGGCATACGGATAAAATCGAGGCGAGTTCCCCTATTAAAAATTAAAACCCCTTTCCCCCTAATTAAAACACAAACCCTTTTTCCCCTAATAAAAATTTAAAACCGTATTTCTTAAAAATCGTGCTTCTAACCCTAGTATCCTTGTGAATAAGGTAGATGAGGGGGTGTCTAACACCTTTCCTTCATCTAGAACCGAGTCCAAAAGACCTAGAATCTCTAATCTTTTAGGGTTATCCTTTATATTCCCTTCCTTAGGATAAAAATTAATGGTGGCGACTCTCAATTAAAAAACCAGTTGCAAAAACTATGATACATCAGGGCTTGTTGAAAGTTTTGCAGATTTACATGTTTCCGAAGAATATCTGAAAGTTGGATCTTCATAAGCTAGGAGTTCAGAAGTTGCTGGAACATATGCTGATGTTCCAAAAACTAACCAAACTCTCAAAACTCATCCAGATGCTACAAATTCTAAAGACTCCTTAGATGGTTCAGAAGCTTCAGCTCTTCCCAAGAGATCTTTCAAGTATAAAGATTCTCATCCTGAAGAGCTAATCATTGGAAGTAAGGATGATCCCTTGAGAACAAGATTTGCCTTTAGAAATAAAAATTCAATGATAGGGTTTATCTTCTTGATTGAGCCAACTTCTATTGATGAAGCCTTTTCAAATGACGGGTGGATTGGAGCTATGCAAGAATAGCCGAATCAATTATAGAGAAATGATGTTTGGGATTTGGTCCCTAGACCAAATTAGACGAACATTATTGGAACAAAGTGGCTGTTTAGAAACAAATTGAATGAGCATGGAGAGGTGGTAAGAAATAAGGCTAGACTTGTAGCTCAAGGCTATATCAGTAGAAAGTTATAGATTTCTCTGAAACCTTTGCACCAATTTCAAGGATAGAGGCAATCAAACTTATTCTCTATTATGTTATTAATCATGATAATATTTTATATCAAATGAATGTTAAGAGTGATTTCTTAAATGGAGTCATTTATGAAGAAGTGTATGTCAAACAACCTCATAGGTTTAAAGACTCTGTCCATCCATACTTTGTTTTCAAACTAAAGAAATCTCTCTATGGACTCAAACAAGCTCCAAGTTCTTGGTATGTGAGATTGGGAAATTTCTTAATTGAAAATGATTTTCCCAAAGGTCAGGTTGACACTACATTTTTCAGAAATACTCTAAATACATAAATATTAATTGTCTAAGTTTATTTTGATGGCATAATTTTTGGTTATACTAATGCATCTCTTTGTAAGCAATTTTCTGAGACTATGTAGGCTGAGTTTGAAATGAGCATGATGGGAAAATTAAAATTCTTCCTTCGAATTCATATAAACCAAGGAAAGGATGGGATCTATGTTCATCATGCTAAGTATACAAAGAAGCTTTTGAAGAAGTTTAATCTTGAAGAATACAAGATTATGGCAACTCCTATGCATCCAACCTACAATCCGAACAAAGAAGAGAGTAGCACAAAAGTGGATTAGAAGCTGTATTGAGGTATGATTCGTTACTTGCTTTACCTTACTACTTCTAGGCCTGATATTTTGTACAATGTCTATTTATGTGCAAGATTTTAATCATATTCTAGAGAAGCTCACATAACTGCTATTAAGAAAATATTTAGGTGTATGAAAGGAACATTAAATATGGGTCATCTTTATAAGAAATACATAGATTATAAAATAGTTGGATTCTGTGATGCTGACTGCTCTGGGGATAGAATTGAGAGAAAGTCCATTGTGGAAAGTGTCAACTCATTGGTGAGAACTTAATATCTTGGGCTAGTAAAAGACAAGCAATTATTGCTTTGTCTACTGCAG
This sequence comes from Vicia faba, assembly GCA_948472305.1. NCBI lineage: Eukaryota > Viridiplantae > Streptophyta > Magnoliopsida > Fabales > Fabaceae > Vicia > Vicia faba. Next base: position 148,908,400 of record OX451739.1, on the reverse strand, counting down.
AATCTGAATACATATCAGCTGCTAAATGTTGTACCTAACTACTATGGATGAAATATCAGCTAGAAGATTATCAGATTTTTGGTAGTAGTATACCTATCTTCTATGATAATATTGTTTCCATTTGTTTAACAAAAAAATCCTGTTCAACATTCTAGAACCAAGAATATTGAGATAAAACATCATTTTATTAGAGACTATGTTCTGACGGGTGTAATAGATATTCAATTCATTGATATTGATCATCAATGGGCCGATATTTTTACCAAGCCCCTTACTGTTGAAAGATTTGATTTATCAAAAATAATTTGAATATGGTGTTTATCAAAGATTATTGCTTGATTCTGAATGGAGAATCAGTATATGAAATTGATTAGAAGTAACCATATTAATAAGGCCTTATATTGCTTCTAGTATCACACAACCTCGAATCACCTCAGTCTCTAAAACTATAGACTTTATTTTTCTTAAACTCTGATACATTGATTGGGATTGAATATCTAATTTCTGGTAAATCAAACATTCTTGTTTAATTCCTCTTGGTATTACATCTGTTATGACTGAAGCTAATACAATTTCTTGGTCTCAAGCTGAGTCTATTATAAGAAAAGCAAAAATTCTTAGCATCCTTGTTGGAAGGTCATATCTCTTTATCTCACCTAATGTTTCTACAGTTAAAACTCATTCAATGTATGATCATGTTCCCATTCATCAAATCTATAATATTACTTCCAATCTTCTTCACTGTCATCTTCTTATGGGTCCTTTTCTTGAGTAAGATTCTCTTTTGGTTTCTCTTGTACATCTTGCGTTTAATTTTCTTCATCAGGTATGATGACATTCTCAGTTGTTGTAAGCTCCTGAGTATTTTCACCTTCTTCTGTCTCTTTATTCTCTTTAGCCTTCTACATCTGTTGAAGAGCTTCTTGTATTCCTATATCTTCTTCTTATGTTGGCTTACTCATCTCTTTTATAAGCAAGTTTTCTTTTGGTGTGTCTTTCTTATGTTACTATAAGCCTGCTTTTATAAGCAAGTTTGGAATATCACTTTTTTTCTTATTTTCTGTGCACCAATCAGATATTGAAAACTAAACTGGTTTGATAGTCCTTTTCTTCTAGCCATCTTTGTGTCTCTTCCATGCTATACTTTGTCTTAATCATTTTGAATATACAAGAAATTGATTGTTCGTAATATGATGGAACCCATAGCAGTTAATATTTATTTTATATATTTACTTAGAATCATTTTATTCCCATACATTTGTTTTGAATAGTACAATGAACATTTCTGAAGAACTAAGTAAATATGGGTTAATGGAAAATGATTTAAACTTTCATTTTATTAAAAAGGGGGGAATTAAATTCAAATTTTTTCAAATACAATACTCTACAGATCATATCTGAAACGTTTATCCTTCATAAAGTTTCCCTAGTTATAATCTTTCTCATCATTATCATCTAAATCAAAATAAACATCATCTTCATCTAAAACTCCCTCTACTGGCTTCTTCTTCCTTGATTGCCTCTTCTTTGTTGCATTTGGAGCTTCCTTTGGCTTTGAAGCTTCAAAAGGTGGGATTGCTTCATAGTGTTTACAGTGATTTCTAGTAAACAACTGCTAGTCTTCCAATTTATTGATTATTATTGGTTACTTGCAGGATCGACTAGATTGATCCTAGGACACATGTGTCATAACTCATTTCTATGTTCATACCCATTATCTTGATGAATTTATATTGTATGTTAATGTCAAATGTGAGATTCTTAAGAAATATCTCTAAGATTGTCTATAGAAATAAACTGACTGAATGTACAAAGGAAAGGCTTCGAATTAGACTTAAGATTTAATACTTGAATATAAAGATAAGGAGTTTATGAGAATATAACAGTTTCTGGAAATATGAAGTGTTTGAACAAAAGGATAAAGTAAAAGTGAAGTTTCTAAAGAGATAAATGTGTTTGAAAGCAAGTAAAACAAGGAAATAAAAGGAAATCGAAAGGTTTAAGAGCAAAAGTACTGTAAAAGTGAAAGAAATATAAAAAGACTTGTATTGAAATTATAAAGAATCATGATGTTCAATACGTACATTTTGTCTTCTAACTCGTTTCCCTTAAGTCACGGTAATTTGAGTGTTTGAGATTTTTTAGTACACGAAATGAACACTCTCAATTCTAACATAAAAACACCTATTTATAGTATCCTGACCCCAACGGTCCTACTCTAAAATCATGCCACGTTCGAAGCATGCAGGCTCCTTACGTTTACTGACTTCCACGCGTCTTATAAGAATGGCGCTCTTATTTGAAATTTGAAGCCTGTGCCAGCAAAGTATTTTGCTAGTTTTCTTCGATTCGAATTAAACCATTTGCCTGGACCGCTTCCAATTCTAGCACATTTTCACAAAGGAACTCTTTATATTTTATACACTAAAAATCCCAAATCTAAATCCATCATCTATCACTGGAAATCAAAGAGTCCTTTGGAACAATGGTTCTATATTTCCCACCAATATTCATCATTGATATCAACCTCCTTATATGCTTATTCGAAATATTGTTTTGATATCCAATTATTCTTTATTCGAAATTGCCAGCTAACACATAGGTCTTCATTTCTTCATGCCATTACTCAATGCATTCCTTAACTACCAAGGTCTCCTTGACCATGGTAGCCTCTGAGGTTATGGAGGTCTTGGAGTTACCGGTAGAAGTACTCATTTTTTATTTAGAAGAATTGAAAGATGATTTGTGTGGTTTTAACTGAGGAAGTCCACTTTTATAATGGCTCATTGGAATATTAATCATGTTGGGCGTTGTAATATTTGACTCTTGGAAGTTTAAACACCAATAGCCATTAGCGCATGTTATACCTACTCATTATTACATCTTTTCACTTCATAGTTTCCATTTCTCGGAAGTTGACAAGATATCGATTCATTGTCTCCAGAAGTAATTTTTTTTTGTTTCTCTTCCTTTGGTGTCTTCAGTATCTTGGAAGCTGAAATGTTAATGGATTATTGTTCAGATTCCTTATTTATCCTTTTCGTTCAGTGCCTTTTTTTCCTCTCCATGACTTTTTATTATTTTTTTGTTGATGACAAAAGAGGGAGAAATGGGAATATTTAAAGAGGATGCTAAAAACTTTTTTTATGTTTTTTTTAGCACCTGAACCCATTATGTAACTTATGTTTATGTGCTTAATTTTCTTTATTACCTTTGGACTATTAGACTCAGGGGGAGCTTAAAAATCTCAGACTCTGATGTTGTCAAGTTAATTAAACTGACCAACCATTATTCTTAAATACTTTTGTTTGTCATCATCAAAAAAGGGGAGATTGTTGGAACACATGTTTTTCATACTCCTTGGGTTTTGATGATAACAAAGTACTTAAAGAAAAACTGGCTACACTAACATTTATGTAAGTGTGTAAGATTATTAAGCTAGTAATTAACTTGGTTCTGACCTAGTTGAATAGCTTATGAAGAGAAGAAAATGACTCAGATTGTGAAGGATCAGAATCTGATCATCACTTGGAACCTCATTGTCTGATGATAACTCAACTTATGATGACCTGGAAATAAAGTACTACGCCTCTGGTCTCTACTACGTGAAAAGAAACTCCATCTTGTCAAAATCCAGATTATGGGAAAGTCAACAAGGGTTCCTAGTGCAAGGCTCAAGGTTTTTTGACATGACTTCTTTAGTCTTCCCCGACATCCTTGTGGCCGCCTTACTTAATAAATACTTTGTTCAACAAAGCTATTACTCAGAAGATGAATATCTTAACAGTATAAACTTCCAACGTATAACTCTTGGAAAAATACTTCTCAACAAAGACACTTATGCAATTCATCTTCCAATTTTTCTTTTGTTGCCTCTATAAAAGGAGCTGGATATTTGAAGGAAGATAACACACATAGTCTTGAGATTTGTTACCTTTGTATATCTTAGAAATATTAAGTAACAAGGTATTTGATTGTGTTGTATTATTTATGCTCATCTAATTGTATATCAAGAGCATCTTTTTGTCTATTCATCTAAACTATTTGTTTAGAGTTTTAGTGGAAGTCTCAAGCTAGGTTGCTTGAGCAAGGAAGTCTCTAGTTAGGTTGCTTGAGCAAGGAAGTCTTGTACTGGTGTGTTTAGGGAAAGAAGTCTCTTTCATGATTTATTGAGGTAGGATGTCTCAGACTGGTGTGTCTAAGTAGTTTGTAGTCAAGTTTTAATTATAGTGTAAAAATCTCTTGTGGGACAAGGGGACTGGACTATATCGGTTGTAAAGGAACCAATATAATTTCTTTGAATGCTTTTACTTATTTATTTTGTGCTTTAACTTATTCCACTACTATCTACTCTTGCATATAATATGAACTTGTTCAAGTTCAGAAGTTGTTGTTCAAAAGAAGCAAAATATTCCACTATACACAAATCAATCCCCTTCTTGTGTATTTTTATCACCTTCATCGAGTAGAGTAAATTTCAGATGGATTGAGACTTATTCATTTGGGCCTTGGCTCGTCCAGAATATTTTCCCCCAAGGCTTTGTCGGGCACTAAAAAAGTCGGCGGAAGACTTAAGTATTATTGACCGACCTCCATAAAATAGTCTAAAGTGGAACATAACTAAATCGCTTGGGATCATATTTTGATAAGAATTAATGGGGAACATGTGCATTTAATTCGGTCCCATCGATGAAACACTTCGTTACCCATTTGTTTGATGCGGTATATAGCGGAAAGCGAAAAGTAAGTTATTAATTTACCGGGTGATATAGGTTATATCGTTTAGTGTCCACAAATATTGGTTATTGTATCGCCTTTCGAAAAATCATTCGTTAACGAGTTTGGGGATAAATGGTATAGAAAAGTATCAACATAAAATAAATGTAAACAAAAGAAAAAAACTAAGGAAGAATTTATCAAGCCTGGATATAATCTACTCATCACAAACTTAAATCTATCGACCAGTTGCATTCAACCTAACAATACTCATCAATGTCACTATGTATCACTCATAACCTAAGCCATTTCTAACCCAAATCGAGAGACCGAATGTATCACCAAGGAAATGATCTCTCTACCTCTTTAACAACACAGAAGACAACTATGTAATCACACTGGCGATCTCTCAGGACATCATAACCATACAGAGGCATTAAGCTCTGATAATCATCCTAATAAATAATCATTCTAGATAAGAATCTAAGCAGTATATGTCTACAACAACTCAAATCCCTAGCACAGAGCAAAATTCTAGGACAATAATCAACATAGATTTGTAAAGCAAGGTTAATATAATGCCATGGGAGACAAATATACATAAGGTCAAATTAAAATACATACAAAATCCAACAAAAGAGAAATACATAGAGAGGAGAATAGATAAACCATAAATCTTCCGGATTGTCAGAGTCGGTCGACGAGCAATCCACCCCGGATCTTCCGTATGCAAGCCCTAGTGTTGTTATCTAAGCTAATCCACTATAAAAACGAGGTTGATGGAATTGGGAGAACAAAAATCACCCCCAAAACCATAACACTCCAAATGAAATGAAAAGGAAAATATAACAAAATTGTGATCCGCAACCGTCGCTCGGCGACACAACTCACGTCGCCCGGCGAAGACTTCTATACACTTGGCCCAGGTTTTTCCACGTCCTCAATTGAAACAAATATCTACCGTCTCCCGGAGACCAAAATTCATCACTCGATGAATCTCATTATTTTCTCCTGGCGACACAGACGTGACACAAGGCAGAGACTTCATGGAAATTTGGCATTCAAATTTTTCCCGGCGACATGATTTTTTCCCGGCGACGCATGATAGTCCAACAACTTTTGTTGCTCTCCTACATAAGTTCCTCAAGCTCTAATCTTTGCCTTATTCGTTTATTGATCCAAAAATTAATCTTGAAGCTTTATTCCTCTTGCTTCAACAATGCTTAAATACCTATAAAACATATACAAAACTTAATCAAATGATACAATATGTACACAGAATGCAATTAAACGTATTTACAACAAAAAGCGGGGTTATTCAACCGAAATTACAAACAAAGAGTTGATAATTGCAACAAAAAGTATATACAAAATAACTACACTTTTACACTTATCTCCATTCCTGACATGTGCAATGATGTGACCAGCTAGGGTATGTTTTGTTAGAACATAGTTTGATTCTACAACCCTCAGTTCGAGTTTTGATGATAACAAAATACAAGATTAAATAAATTGTAAGATTTATATAAGACATATGTGCTACTTAAAGTTATGTTGTGTATTTACAGAAACTCTGATGGAATCAGCATCAGAAGATCAATATCAACATCAACATCAGAAGATATGTCAGCATCAGAAGATCAAATAAAATGTGCTATACGCTGAAGCCTGATGAACAGAATCTGCGCATAACATACTCTGACTCTGATCAAGATCCTAACCAAGTCATCAGCACTCAGAAGCGTCATCATAAAGGAAAGAACACTCTGATTACCATAAGCAGAGAAGACTCTGAAGTGTCAACGTTACTAAGCATTCAAGACAGATTAATTACCAACGGCTTTATTCAAAGACAAGATCTTCTCAAAAAGGAAAGAATGTTATTTGCATTGAAATGGATTATTGGACAGCAACGTATCTCTTCCAAGGCTATATAAACAAGTCTGTGAGAAAATAAATGGCTAATTCTCCATACGCATATACGCATAAGCTAATACTCTACACGCACATACGCCTAAGCTAATCATCTTCACGTTCTCACTCATCCAATTTGCTAAAACTCTCAACCGCTTACTCTATAGCTCTAGCAATCCAGTTTTTATTCCAAGCTTAATATTGTGTATTATCACAATTGTGATATATAGTTTTGTTAGAAAACATTAACACACAGTTTGTTCATTTATCTGTAAGAGAATTTCCTTGAGATAAACCGGTTTGTGGTTATACCCAAGAAGGCTTTAACAGTTGTTAAAGTAGTTGTTGTATTCAGTTGAATATAATGGATTAAGACCTCGTTGGAGAGAGGCGAAATCACCTTGACGGGTGGACTGAAGTAATTTGAGATCAAACGAACCAGGATAAAATATTGTGTTGTCTGCATTTGATTTAAAGTTTTACAATTCAACCCCCCTTCTTGTGTTTTTCACATCTTCAATTGGAATCAGAGCGCCTGGTTCTGAGCTTATAACACTTAACCGTGTCAGTACAAGATCCAGCGTAAGAAAAACACAATGGCAGGACCACATCAAAACATCAACAATGACAACAATGAAGAAAGAGACACGGTGGCTGATGGATACATGCACCCAGTGAATGGAAGTGGTCAGAAGATTGACAGGAAAGCAATGTCTGATCAACAAAAGCGTGATTTCAAAAATCATCACAAGGCCATAACAATTCTTCTTAGCGCCATCCCTTATTCTGAATATGAAAAGATATCAAACAGAGACACTGCAAAGAATATGTTTGACTCTCTGAGAATGACGCATGAAGGCAACATTCAAGTCAAAGAAACCAAAGCTCTTGCGCTCATTCAGAAGTACGAGGCGTTCAAGATGGAAGAAAGTGAATCAATAGAAACGATGTTCTCAAGATTTCAAATTCTGGTTGCTGGTCTCAAAGTTCTTGACAAAGGGTATTCCACTGCTGATCATGTTAAGAAGATCATCAGAAGCTTGCCAAAACAGTGGAGGCCAATGGTCAAAACGCTTAAGCTAGCTAAGGATCTCAACAAAATCTCTCTGGTGGAACTTGTCAGCTCCCTCAGAAGTCACGAGATAGAGCTAGAAGCAGATGAACCTCAAAAACAAGGTAATCCATTAGCTTTAAAATCTAACAGAAAATCTGACTCTAAGGTTTTGTAGGCTGTTGAAGAAACCTCTGATGGGTCCTCATCAGAAGAAGATGAAATGTCTCTCCTCTCCAGAAGGGTGAACCAACTGTGGAAGCAGAGGCAAAGGAAGTCCAGGAATCCCAGAAGATCAGAGAATCAGAACGATCTTCCTCCAGATACAGAAGGTTAAAATCCTCCTCTGGACACAAGATCTGAAGGCTCTTCAGGAAGCAGAAAGCCAAACAACAAAGACATCATCTGCTATGAATGTAACGAGCAAGGGCACTACAAAAGTGACTGCCCAAAGCTTCAGAAGGAAAAGCCCAGAAGGAAGTTTGGCAAGGAAAAGAAGAAAAGTCTCATGGCCACATGGGATGATTCTGATACATCTGAAGCTGACTCAGAATCAGATGATGAGAGAGCAAACATAGCTCTCATGGAAAACATAATAGAAGACAGTGGAGCTTCTGAATCAGACTCTGAATCAGATACAAAAGAGGTATTTCCTGACTTTGCTATTAACTTTACTAAGACTGAACTAGCTGAAAGCCTTAATGAAATTCTGGAAAGATATCAGCAGATCAGAGTCAAATTCAGAAACCTGAAAAGGGATCTTTCTTCTGACTCTGATAAAACTGAGAGTCACAAATTGGAGAATTCTGAGTTGAAAGATAAAATTTCAAAATTAGAAAATCTATTGCAAAACTCTCAGAAGGAAACAATCCCTGAAACTCCCAGTAGTGCTGATGAGATCATCAAGGAGTATGATCACAGCTTTCAGAAGTTTCTACCTAAAAACATAGATAGAAGCAAAATGGCTTCAATGATCTATGAAGTTAGCAGAAATGGCAGAAAGGGAATAGGATACCAAGGTAAGGTACCTACACCAAAGAATGCCATGGACTTAGTTATAAAACACACTTCACTTGATTCACACTTTGTATATGGGCACACACATGACATCAAATATACTAGTAGCAATTATTCTATTAAACCAAAATTCAAACAGAGTTTTGGTAAAACTAACAAATCAGGACCCGAGAAAATATGGGTACCTAAGGATAAAATAATACATGTGGCTGATATCTTTAGCAGCAAAGCAGAAACACCAGTCATGGTACCTAGACTCTGGCTGCTCACGACACATGACGAGAAGAAGGCATATGTTCCAAAGCCTGGAACTTAAGCCTGGAGGCCACGTAGGCTTTGGAGGCAATCAGAGGGGAAAGATCATTGGCTCTGGAACAGTATGTAATGAAAATCTTCCCTCTATAAGTAATTTTTTATTAGTAGATGGATTAATGCATAATCTGTTATCCATAAGTCAATTAAGTGATAACGGTTATGATATAATCTTTAATCAAAATTCATGTAAAGTTGTTAGTCAGAAAGATGGGACTATCCTATTTAATGGAAAGAGGAGAAAAAACATTTATAAAATCAAACTTTCTGAACTGAAAAGTCAGAATGTAAAGTGTCTTCTGTCTGTTAACAACGAGCAATGGATCTGGCACAGAAGATTGGGGCATGTTAGTATGAGAAGAATATCTCAGATTAACAAACTCAATCTGGTCAGAGGACTTCCTAACCTGAAGTTCAATTCAGATGCTCTGTGTGAATGATGTTAGAAAGGCAAGTTTGCAAAACCAGCCTTCAAATCTAAAACCGTTGTTTCCACCTCTAAGCCATTAGAACTTCTGCACATTGACTTATTTGGACCAGTTAAAACTGCTTCAGTCAGTGGCTAGAAGTATGGGTTAGTAATCGTAGATGACTATAGCAGATGGATATGGGTAAAGTTCTTAAGACACAAGGACGATGGAAGATAGCAGTAAGTCTTTTTTCATCGATTAGATTCAACTGATCAAGTCGGGTTTGGATCCAGTCGTCTTCGTTCAAACCCGCATCCTTCATAATTCTGAGAGAGGGTATCTGGACTTTGTTGGGTAGGACTGCCTCCATGTCATACACCAAAGAGTTGGGTGTTGCCCCTGTCGATGTTTGTGCTGAGGTACAGTACCCATGAAGAGAGAATGGTAACATCTCGTGCCAGTCTTTGTATGTCACCTTCATCTTCTGTACAATCTTCTTGATGTTCTTGTTAGCTTCTTCAATAGCGCCATTCATCTTCGTCCGGTAGGGAGAAGAATTATGATGTTGTATCTTGAACTGTTTACAGAGCTCGGTGATCATTGTGTTGTTGAGATTCGTACCATTGTCAGCAATAATCCTTTCTGGTACACCATATCGACAGATCAGATTGTGTCGGATAAACCGCGCCACGATGTTCTTGGTTACTGTAGCAAAGGAAGTTTCCTCAACCCACTTTGTGAAGTAATCAATTGCTACCAGAATTAAGCGATGTCCGTTAGACGCAGTAGGTCTGATCTCGCCGATCATGTCGATGCCCCACATTGCAAAGGGCCAAGGAGTTGTCAAGACATTCAGAGGGACTGGAGGCACATGCACCTTATCAGCATAGACTTGGCATTTATGATAGGTTCGAGAGTGCTGATAACAATCAACTTCCATAGTGGACTAGTGATATCCTGCCCGTAGGATTTTCTTTGCCATGGTATGTCCACTGGAATGGGTTCCGAAGATTCCTTCATGTAACTCTGCCATGATCCTTTCTGCCTCGCTCTTGTCTACACACTGCAGTAAGGTTGAATCATGGTTACACTTATAGAGGATTCCATTACTGATGAAGAACTTCGCAGCGAACCTTCTCAGAAACTTCTTATCATTAATAGATGCCCCCTCGGGGTATTCTTGAGCCTCAAGATACCTCTTTACCTCATGAAACCAGGGTTTATCTGTTACCTCTTCAGTCTCAATGTCATAGGAATGTATGGGTTCATCCAACCTCTCAATGCTAATATGGGGAGCTTCATTGTCCCACCTAACTTTGAACATAGAAGACATGGTAGCTAGCGCGTCTGCCAACTAGTTCTCTTCTCGTGGGAAATGTTTAAAAGTTATCTCCTCAAAGTGTGGGAGTAATGTCAGTACATACTCTTTGTAAGGAATAAGATTCGGTTGCTTCGTATCCACCCGCCTTTGATCTGACTTATTACCAGAGCGGAATCTCCGAATACACTCAAGAACTTAATCCTCAGGTCAATAGCGGCTCGAAGACCCATGATACACGCTTCATACTACGCCATATTGTTGGTGCAGTTAAAACATAATTGGGCGGTGCACGGAGTATGACAGCCCTTAGGAGATATAATTACAGCGCCAATGCCATTACACAATGCGTTCGAGGCTCCATCAAAATACATAGACCATCGGGATCCCTCCTCGGGTCCTTCATCCGATCCAGGTTCTTCGCAGTCGGTTACCAACATGATATTCTCATTCGGGAACTCGAAATTCATGGACTCGTAGTCATCCACGGCCTGATGCACCAAATGATCTGCCAATACACTCCCCTTGATTGCTTTTTAGGTTGTATATTGTATGTCGTACTCGGCTAAGATCATCTTCCATCTTTCTATTCTTCCGGATAAGGAAGGCTTCTCGAAAATATACTTGATCAGATCCATCTTTGATATCAACAAAGTAGTGTGAGTCAGCATATACTGTCTCAGTCTACGAGCAGCCCATGCCAAAACGCAGCAAGTTTTCTCGAGCAATGAGTATCGGGTCTCACAGTCGGTAAACTTTTTGCTAAGGTAATAAATGGCGTGCTCTTTTCAACCAGACTCGTCATGCTGCCCCAACACACACCCCATTGAATTGTCTAGCACTGTTAGGTATAATATCAAAGGTCTTCCTTCAACTGGAGGCATCATAATTGGTGGTTCTTGAAGGTATTCCTTGATTCTTTTGAAAGCGGTCCGGCATTCATCATTCCACTTTACCACTTGATCTTTCTTCAGCAACTTGAAGATTGGATCACAAGTAGCAGTCAAATGTGAAATGAACCTTGCGATGTAATTCAGGCGTCCCAAGAAACTTCTAACTTCTTTTTCTGTGCGAGGAGCCGACATCTCTTGTATGGCTTTTACCTTTGCAGGGTCTACCTGAATACCTTTGTCACTGACAACAAAACCCAGAAGCTTACCAGACCTTACCCCGAAGGTACACTTGTTCGGATTCAACCTCAGTATGTACGTCTTCAACCTGTCAAACAGTTTCTGGAGTCGATCAAGGTGCTCTTCTTCAGTCTGGGACCTGGCTATCATGTCATCAACATAAACTTCAATCTCGTGGTGAATCATATCATGGAACAAAGTGACCATGGCGTGCTGATAAGTTTCCCCATCATTCTTCAACCCAAAAGGCATCACCTTTTAACATAAGGTGCCCCACTGCGTAACGAAGGTTGTCTTCTCCATGTCTTCAAGAGCCATTTTGATCTGGTTGTAGCCAGAAAAACCATCCATGAAGGAAAAGATCTTGTGCTGCGCGGTGTTGTCGACTAGAACATCAATGTGAGGAAGTGGGAAGTCATCCTTGGGGCTTACCCTGTTCAGATCTCTGTAGTCCACACACATCTGTACCTTACCTTCCTTCTTAGGTACCGGAACAACGTTGGCAACCCACTGCGGATAAGAAGTGAAAGCTAAGAATCCTGCGTCGAACTATTTCATGACCGCTGCCTTGATTTTCTCTGACATTTCAGGGTGCATACGGTGGACCTTCTACTTTACCGGAGGGCAGTCCTCTTTAGTTGGCAGGCGATGTACCACAATATCAGTGTCCAAACCAGGCATGTCTTCATAGGACCTGGCGAAGATCTCAACATAGTCGTGTAGCATCTGTAGTAACCGTTGTTTGACACTAGGCTCCAGATTCACACCTATTTTAACCTCTTTCCTGTCTTCCTCTGTACCCAAATTCATTGACTCAACTGGCTCTTCATGAGGGTGTATGGCCCTTTCTTCCTACTGTAATAGTCTAGCAAGTTCCCCAGGCACCTCACAATCATCCTCACCTTCGTCCTCAGCTTGGTTGATCATATTTTTGAAGTCATAATTGGCAGTATCAAAGTTGTTACCAATGGGATCCAGAGTGGATATGGATCTGCAGTATGATACGTGAGTGTGTGTAAGAGAATAGTTGTTTTGATAAAGTGAGAGACAGAAAAGAAAACAAGGAGCTTAAAATTTGTATGCAAGAAACATCCAATGCTTTATTAATGATATACGAAATGACAAATAATAGCCCTCACAAGCAAAAGCCAAGGTGCCTCGGGCAAGGCACCGGGCCGTAAAGTTTCAAATTATTTATTACAAATCTTAAAACAAATGAGTCAATTACTGTGAAATAAAAGAAACAGGTATGAAGTCCCTAGCCTTCCAGTTATTCGGTCCACCGTTGGTTATTGGGTAGATCCAGCTGTTAATGTCTGAGTTCTCATCATCAGCATCTTCTGTGGAGGAGACAACCTTAATATCATTAATTCCCGAGCCATGCTTGGGCATGGGTGCAGTTATGGCATTGGGCTTCTCCGGAGCATCAAACTAAATCTCTTTGGCTTCGATCAGGTCCTGCACCTTATTTTTCAAGGCCAAACAATCGTTTGTATCATGACCGGGACTTTCGGAGTGATAAGCGCAGTGGGCATTCAGGTTATAGCGGGGAGATGTGGTGTTGGGGTTCTTCGGGGCTTCCCTCAGAATTACCAGAATGGTCTTCAACAATTGTGGTAAAATTTGAGACAAAGTCATATTGAGCCGGGTGAAATGCCTCTGTGGTCTTTCCGCTCTTTGCTGATTGTTGCATTATGGAGCAACTGCGGGTCTTGGTATCACTACAACATTTACCGTTTGAAGGTGTTCAGATCTGCTTTGGCCCCTCAGGCTATAGACTGCACTGGCTTCCTTCTTACCAGCGAAAGGCTTCTTTGCTGAACTCGAGGAGGCATCCTTCTGTATTTTACCACTCTGAATTCTAGCTTATACTCATTCTTCAGTTAAAATCAACTCGGTGAAACCAAATGACGAGCTGCCGATTAAGTGATTGAAAAATGGACCAGATAGCATCCCCAAAAACATATCAACCAACTCCCTATCAGACAAATGAGGTTGGACTCTCCCAGCCAAGTCTCTCCATTTTTGGGAATAATCTTTAAAACCTTCACCTGCACCCATGGACATACTCTAGAGTTGAGTAGGAGTGGGAGCAAGGTCGGCATTATACTAATACTGCTTGTAGAAAGAAACAACAAGATCTTCCCAGTTTCGGACACTGGCTCCCTCCAACTGGTAGAACCATTCAAGCTGAGTCCCTGACAGACTATCTTGAAAGAAGTGCACCCACAGATTTCTATCAGCTGTATGGGGCTAGATGTTCCTGACATATGAGTGAAGATGGAGTTTTGGGCAGGACACTCCATCATACTTGGAAAAAACTAGAGCTTTGGACTTCTGCGGGATGACCACTCTCGATACCAGTCCCAATTCTTCAAAATCCAGTCCAGGTATCCTCTGAACCTCCATGGAACTCAGACGGTCTTATAGTTGTTTGTATCTATCCTCAGTAGGAGGATATTGCTCATCATCATAATCAGTATCATTGTCAGAGACTGTAGGACTAGGGTCCTTTTCCCCTTCTTGGTTCACCCCTTCCTTGGATGAAGAGGTCAGATCAGTTTGATGCTTTAACCTTTCTCCAAATCTTCTTCCCATATTCAGAATACCGGTCTTCTTCTTCTTCTTCTCTTTCAGAATGAGGGCTTTCAGATCCTCTTGCCCCTTTTCCAGACTGATGAACATATGTTGGAACTGGGTATTCTGTGCCTGAAGATCCTTGATGGCTTGATCTGAAGACATTTCTGCTGAAATAAACAGCGAAGAAGATGTGAAACCTGTAATGGTACCTGTAATGAAGTGTATGATAATGGGATGCACATGTAATGATTTCAAAGACTTCGAGAAATTTAAATTTGCAAACCAAAATAAACGAAAACTTTATTAGCTTAAAATTGAAGGTTCAAACTGCCTTTAAGGCGTTACAAATAAGTAAATAAAACAAATCTAAAACTAGAAAAGAAAAAATCAAAAGTCCCATGGACGTTTTCTCTTTGTGCAGATATAATCGTTGAGCACTCTTTCTTTCTGGAGCTGCCTGGTGAGCTTTAAAACCTTCCTCTCTTGATCATGGAACTATTCCTTGTAAGTACCCCCGCTCATTCCTCAGCTGAATCAAAGACCTCTGTAACTCCCCAAGATTAGTGGGCATGTAAGGATAGAGAACTGTGTAAGGAATGCCATCTTCAGTAGTGGGCTAAACAATCACTGGTAATATGACCACATAAGGCATCATAAGCTTCTGGGCACGAGCTCGTACCCATTGGAGGTAAGGCTCCATAAGAATGGAAGTCTTTGGTCCCAAATCTTTGGCGTCAGATATGTTTACCATGCCCCAAGCTCGTATGAACCTCTGGCGATATTCATTAACATCATCCTCATAGTTGAATACAATTCCCTCAATAAGTAACTAATGGGGACCATCCCTTCGAGCATGAGCAAATTGTTGCAAAGCTAGACAAGGATTGTAAGTTATACCCCTCTGATGCCAAGTAATGGGACATTAGGGTACTCCCCACAGCGGTCAATAATAGAAATGTCTTCCATAGCTCGGGAACACCAAAGAATATATGTATGAGCAAGTGACATTATCCTTTGCGACCAACCCAAACCTTCTTCGTTCTTCGGTACACACTTATGGAGGTGAGAAATAAACCACCTCGACAACAATGACATGCAGCACATAAGATTCCCTCTTCTCTTTATGGTACGAGGATGGAGAGTGTGCAAAATATATCTAAGCAAGGTAGGCACAGGGTTGCGAGAAAGGAAAATCTTGATAGCATTCACATCTACGACGGAGTCCGGATTAGGGAAGAGAACTAAACCATAGATAATAAGAGCCAACACATCCTTAAAATACTGAAAATCCATATCATCCCAAAATAGCTGAGCCTTGTCTATCAAATATTTGTCTAGAAAACCCTCTACTCTGCTTCGAGTTTCCCAATTGGATACCACGTCGGCCCGTTTCAAATGCAAAGCTGAGGCGATGACTTCTGGCTTAGGAACTTCTTCTATACCTATGAAGGGTACCTGTTCAAGAATGGTTATGCCCAATAGATGAGAGAATTATTCTAAGGTGGGAACCTACTGATAATTTGGAAAGGTGAAGCAGTGATGCTTGGGATCGAAGAAATGAAAAAATACGCTCATCACCTGTTCATCAAAGTTTGAAGTAACCAAGTTGAGATGTTGACTGTGTCTCTTAATGAAAATAGAAGTTTCAGAAACTGCACAAAGCTGATTCAGATAGTATTTCTACGCACGGAAGCCATGATCTACAAAACAGAACAAAGATAAATTCCCTTGGTCTTTGAAATGGTTAGTGTAATGAAGCATGAATGCCATGTTATGATGCATGATGTCATGATAAACCACAGGTATAGCAAACACAAGTATTACAAACACAGTTAAATCACACAAAGCATTTAGGTTTAAGGCTTGCATGAGGTTAAAGGTAATACCTTCTTGAAGTTAAGTTGGTTTAAAACCTGTCCTAGAAAATTAACCGGGTTCTAGAGGATCTCAATATCATTGACCATCCTTCATCGGTCAAGGTTTCAGCTTACGCAATCTTTTCTTGTGGCCGAAATATTTCGAAAGTATGATCTCAATGAGTGTGGCATCGACTTTAATGGGGAAACAAATGTTTTCACGGTCCGTACTTCTACTGGGGATTGCAATACTGATTTCAAATAAGGCAGATGGAAAACATATCGACAAAACAGCAACTGAGGATTTAGAGCTGACTTCATTGGGGGAACATCATACAAACTTCACTAGAGGAGCTAACGCCTCATCATCGAGACATCAAATAGGGACCTCATCCTGAATTTATTGAGGAGGCCAACACCACATAGAAGATGGGAAACCAAGATATGTTCTTCAATATTAAGAGTAAGTATTGCACCAAATTCTTTGGGGGAAAAGTACGAAACCTCATGGGGATAACAACTTGGGGATTTAAGAAGCCAATCATTACAGCAAGAAGTCAATCTTATGGGGATTTTAAATCACACCCAGCACTTGGCGGGTGAAAACCTAAAAAACTGACAAATGCCTCAACACTTCTTAAAAAAAACACTGCCCTTTCCTGATCATCAGGAAATCAAACAAAATGTAACTACTGCCGAAAGGGAGATACTTCGCAAATGAGTCAAATCTCAGTATGCACGGGGATAAAAGACTTCTATCAAATAGCGAAGCCTTCACTGGGGAATCTTGGATTGAGTCTTCATACCACGCAAACTTATTCCAACAAAAGATGCCCTGGGATAGCCTTCCCGGGGAATCAAGAAGTCAACATTATAGAAAAAGGTTAAACTCATGTGGATTTTAAATCAAACCCAACACTGGTCAGGTGAAAACCCAAAAGTTGACAACTGTTTCAACACTTCTTAGAAAATATACTGCCCTGGTCTAGTTGCCTGGGAAATAAATACCAATAAAAATGCCAATATTGTAGAAAGAGCGACATTTTGCCAATAGTTCCATTTTAGCACATCAAGGGAAAAAGACCTTTCGTCATATGATGGAAGACTTTGCTGGGGAATCTGGGATAGAAGCCTCAGACCATGCAAAACCAAAAATGAAAAATGAACCAAGAATTGACTGGGGACACTGGGATCACAAACCCAATACTGCACCTTACTCCAATTGGTATCATCTTCAACATACAAAAATCACACGCATACTAGCAAAAACGACCTGAGAAAACCTTCTCGGGTGAAACAAAACTTCCCAAATTTACTGGAGTTTGACCATTCCTGGGCTCACCACTTTTTTTTTCTCTTGAATCGCAAAATCTAAAGTAAAAGTAAGTTGTAAATTCTTTTTGAAAAATAATTTTGTTATTTAATCTTTTTGCTTTGAAAACTATTATCAGTAATAAATGGAGTCTCTGTAAACTGAATAAAAATAAGAAATACAAAGAATTGGGTAAAAGCTCAAATTTTATTGATAGAATGGTAGTCTGCGAATGGCGAGACTCCACAGATGATTACAAAGTTCGGAAAATGGTAATATATAATGGAAAAGATACATTGAGATACAATGACCACTATTCCCTCCAACAACTTTGAAATTCTAAGCAGCAACATCTATTGAAGTATGGTGAGGATCCAAGAAGATTGTTGCTTCAATGATCAAATCTTGTCTGATGTAGTTACTGTGATACCGTGGCAGAACCGATTGTTTAATACTGGTTTGCGTTTTGCATTTTGTGTTCGCAAAATGTCGCGGTAAGCAAGAGTCGCCACCGACTTTTATTTCATCCAATCATGGAAAAGGAAAAAGAACAGAAAAATACTTTTTTCGAGATATTCTAAGCACGGGAGGTAGATTATAGAAAGGGAAGGTGTTAGCACCCTTTCCATCCATGGTTTTCCATGGGCTCTTAGGTACTTGATCATTTTGAAATTGCTTGTGTGTGCTTTGCTTTGAAAAGTTTTGTTTTACTTCGTTTTAACCCTTGTTTCTATCCTCAAGAGTGTTACGAAGTGTTTTTGAAAACTTTGTTTGAAAAGTGTTTGTGTGAAAAAGATTTGTTGTTTTGAGAAAGTACCTAACAGTTATCTACCTACTCGAAAAAAGATTGTTTTTATTCTTGTTTCCTTTAGACAACGCTATCCTATTATTGAGAAATAAGTAGCACCGTCGTTGAAGTTTGTAAGGGTCAATTCGAAAGGGACGTACGGTCACTAAAGCAATACTAGGACATTTTAGTAGCAACCCTAGAGTCTTAAGATCTTTTCGAGGCAACATTTCTGAGGCAACATTCGAATGGGACATTTAGATCTTTTTAGACTGGAGGGAAACCACTAAGACATCCTATGCTTAATGATCGTTTACCGAAGGCAACTGAAGTGAGAGTATACCCTAAGAGTGAATATGTGCGAGTGATTTATGTTCAGTTATTTAATCTTTGCACATTAGGGTTTTCTAACTGTTTTAATTTTTCATGCATTCTTGCCATACAATCCTATTAGCCATACATCTAGACAGTTAAATATTTGCGGGAATTAAAAATTCGAGAAAATAAACCTTGCTATTACAAGGCTTCGGGGAGGGGGGTTAATTACATAACCAAAAATCGGGGATTTAAACGGTAAATAAAAACCCTAAGTTAACTATTACAAACCAGGAACAATTACAAAATATTGGCAAAATAATTAACAAGCGCGCGGTAAGTTAAATGCGAGGCGATTAGAGTTTTGACCCTTTGACAAATCCTACTTGTGACTGATTAAAGAAAAATGTTTGTTTTCATGTTTTGTTATTTGAGAAAAATAATGGAATAATTGAATTAAAAGAAAATCCTAGGTTCTAATTAATGTTAATTTTTGAAAATAAACTAATTAATTCTAAACAACCTATTTTTTTTGTAGTTTTGTTTTATTTGAGAAAAAAAGAGAAAATTAAATCAAGAGTTAAACCTAATTTTTCTATTTGATTTTAATTGTGAAAAACAACTTAAAGTTACTCTAAATTAAATTAAATTAATTAAATTAAATATGATAAAAAACCCAAATTCTAATTTTTGTGAATTCTTGATTTTGTGATTTTATAAAGAAAATATATTTTAAAATAAAATAAATAAAGAATTAAGAATAAAGCAAAAATAAAATAATAAGAAAAAATATGGAATGGGTCTGTGTTGTTGTTAGCAAATCTGAGGGTTTGAAGTTGAATTTCTAGGCCCAAAATGCTCCAAGCCTGGTTGACCACGCTTGATCCTGTGCAATGTTGACTTTGTGGCACACCATGGATCTTCATTGCTGGCACGTTGGATCTGGCTAGCTGGACATCTAGTGACCAGGCGTTGAGAGTGTATGGAAGGCGCTGGATAGTGCAATGCATTGGATTGGCCTGCAATTGTTAAGAAAATAACAAAATGCATACGCCTGGGATCGAACCCAGGACGTGTACATCAAAGGCTATCCTCTTCACAATCTGCGCTGGAATGTTAATTATGATAATAATGAAATAAATGAAATATAACTCAAAGAGAGTGCCACGCCCCAAAAGCGCGCGAAAGTTCAAACGAGCCAGTCACAGGCTGCCACACCATCGTCTCCTTCACTGGCCTGTCGCTTTAGGTAAAACACTTTTACCTATGGACATTTGTGTGTAACTACAGACCTGTAACATTCAAAAATCATGTACAGGCAATATAAATGAAAGGTATTGGTACCAATCAACTCATCTCATCCTCACGAGCATCATGGTACCTGATTCAAGGCCTAATTTTGCCTGTACTTAAAACCCCTAAAACGAACACAAAAACCCTAGCAATGGCAACATCATGTACAGGCATAAAAAATGCAATTAAATGGCATGGTTAGCTTGCCAACATGATGACAAACACGAATATAACAATCAAAAGTGAAAACATGCAAGAATTGTGATAATAGAATTGAAAAAATATGCCAAACCGTGTGAAGTGTAGCGCGCGTTTTTGGGCGTTTCAGGCCTTGGAAATGATTGTGACAGCTTCCTGGGACGTCCAGCAATGGATTGAGATAGCTAGGATGGCTTTAGATGTCCTGTGGTGTGAAAACCAATTCACACTTTTGCCAACTTTTTTCAGTTTTGTTCTATGCTTCTCACGACCTCTAAACCCTGTTTTTTTGATATGGAATTCTTCATTATATAACCTAGAGTGAATTAGGTTTAAAAACTTGGAATGAATCTTTGCATTTATACAAGATTTGATTTGATTTTCAAGCTATATGATATGTTTCTATTTTGAGCCAAATCATGCCTTTCTTGTACCAATTGGCCTTAATTCGAATTGATCTTGTAAACTCGACATATGTTTCTATTTTCATCATTTATTTGATTTAATCCACTTTTTAATTAATGAAAAATCAAAATAAATTGAAAAATGAAGCACATAATGGGTGAGTGAAAATTTGAGTCGTGGACCATATTATAATTGAGATGCAAACATAAAAAGTTTGGCCCATTTAGCAAAAAATGCAAATTTGAGCACATTTGACTTTTGGCAATTTTGCAAAAATGGTCAACTTGGCCAATGCATAAGTCTCTCAATTTTGACTCTAGAGAGGTGTTATGGGACTTTTTAGAAAGCTTATGATTTCCCCTAAACAACCATATTGGTCTCATATCAATTGGGTCTTCCATGTTCATGTAAGAAGCTTTGACCCAAAATGTGTTTTTGTTGACTTTTCAAAAGGACCTATAATGTCAAAATTCATATCTTTTTGTGAGTGCATATTCTGGACTTGGGAGCTGAAGATGAATTGTAGGTAATTGCATCCTATTCAAAATGAACTTTGGATGGGTCATTTATGATAAATTATGAGAAAGTTATGCTTGGTCAAAGTTGAGTTGACTTTTCTTATAAAACCCTAATTTAGCAACTTTTGGGTTTTGATGAATTGTGAGCAATCCTTGAGGAATCATGATCAAAACTTGATAAAATAATGAATAATACTTCAAAATGATGATGTTGACCAAAAATCTTGAAGTTTGACTGTATGTGGGCCACAATTGACTTTTGACCTAGCATAGTTGATTTTCAGGCATATGAGCAATTGACTGAGCAAACTTCTTATGCAAGGCTTGAAACTTGACATGGATGATCTTGAGAACATATTAGGACAATGGTGAGCATTTTAGTCCTTTGTGGTTCACATATCTTGTTTATGATGGAAACCCTAATTTGAGGTATACTGCCTTAGGAGAGAGTTTGTCTAGTCAACTCTTGAACTTCCTTGAGCAACTTGGGGACCTCACTTGCCATGTGTTGAGAAATATGGGAGGGAAAATTTTGGGGTACAAAAGTTACTTTCCAAGAAAGTCCCTAACTTTTTCCTAAGCTGCCCTTGCGGGTTTTCAACTTAGCGGGAAATTTTATTCTGTTTATGTCTCTAATTTTGGCCTAGACCGCCCTTTCGGGTTTTTGGCCTATCGAGACGCTCCTTTTTTCCTAAGCCGCCCTTTCATATTTTCAACTTAGCGAGCTGTTCTTTTAATTCTTTAGGTGAAGTATTTCTTGACTGTATGAGCATTCATGGGACGTGGGAACTCCTCGCCATCCATAGTTTCAAGAATTAATGCACCGCCAGAGAAGGCTTTCTTGACAACATGTGGGCCTTCAAAATTGGGAGTCCACTTGCCCCTAGAATCAGCTTTAAAAGACATGATCTTCCTGAGCATGAGGTCGCCTTCTCTAAATTCATGAGGTTTGACCTTCTTATCAAAAGCTTTCTTCATTATCTTCTAAGATAACTACCCATGACACAAAGCCGTCATTCTCTTCTCTTTGATCAAATTCAATTGGTCAAACCTGTTCTGGACCCATCCAGCCTTTGACAACTTGGTTTCCACTATCAAACGCAAAGAGGGAATCTCAACCTCGATTGGGAGCACTGCTTCCATTCCATACACAAGGGAGAACGAGGTTACTCATGTTGAAGTGAGGACAGATGGCCGATATCCATGTAAAGCAAAAGCGAACATTTCATGCCAATCTTTATAAGTAACAACCATCTTCTGGATGATCTTCTTGATATTCTTATTAGTAGCTTCAACAACCCCATTCATCTTCGGCCTGTACGAAGATGAAGTGTGATGGACAATCTTGGATTCTTCACAAAGCTCTCTCATCATCTTGTTGTTCAGATTTGAGCCATTATCGGTGATTATTCTGCTCGGCACACCATACCGACATATGATATTATTCTTAATGAAGCTCACTACCACCTGTTTAGTAACATTAGCATATGAAGCAGCTTTCACCCATTTGGTGAAGTAATCAATTGCTACCAAGATAAAACGATGTTCATTCGAAGTTTTGGGTTCTATCATTCCAATCATGTCAATACCCCACATAGAGAAAGGCCACGGGGAAGAAATAACATTTATAAGTGTCTGAGGCACATGAATCTTGTCCGCATAAATCTGGCATTTATGGCACTTCTTTGCAAATCTGTAACAGTCAGATTCCATTGTCAGCCAATAATAACCTACCCTTAGCATGTTTTTAGCCATCGAATGTCCATTGGAATGTGTTCCAAATGAACCTTCATGAATCTCATGCATCATCATGTGTGCTTCATGTCTATCCATGCATCTGAGCAAGACCATGTCATAATTTCTCTTGTACAACACATTTTCACTGAGGAAGAAGCTACCAGCCAATCTTCTCAATATCTTTCTATCTTTATTCGAAGCACCAATCGGGTATTCTTGAGTATGGAGAAAATGCTTGATATCATAATACCAAGGTTTCTCATCTACTACCTCTTCTATTATAAACACATGAGCGGGCCTATCCAGTCGCCAAACTATAATTCGACGTATATCATTCCAAGTATTCACTTGATACATAGAAGCCAGAGTTTCCAGAGCATCTGCCATTTGATTTTCGTCTCTGGGGATGTGATGGAATTCAACTTTATTAAAGAAGGGTAACAATCTTCTAGCATAATCTTTGTAAGGGATCAAGTCGGGGTGACGAGTATCCTACTCTCCTTTAATCTGATTTATTACCAAAGCCAAATCGCCATACACATCTAGAATTTTAATTCCGAGATCAATAGCTTACTCGAGACCCATGATGCAAGCCTCATATTTTGCCATATTATTAGTACAATCAAATGTAAATCTTGTAATAAAAGGAATGTGTGATCCATGTGGAGTGACAATCACAACACCAATTCCTTTACCATAAGCATTCACAGCTCCATCAAATATCACGCTCTAGTGAGATTCAAGATCAGGACCTTCCTCAGGCAATGGTTCATCACAATCTTTCACTTTCAGAAACATCACATCCTCATATGGGAAATCATACTTCATAGACTGATAATCATCAACTGGTTGGTGAGCAAGATAATCTTCCAACACGCTACTTTTAATAGCATTTTGAGTGTGGTGTTCAATGTCATATTCAGATAACAGCATCTGCCAGCGGGAAATTCTCCCAGTAAGAGCAGGCTTTTCAAAAATGTACTTGATTGGACCCATTTTGGAGATCAACCAAGTAGTGTGACTCAACATATACTTCCGCAAATGTTTTGCTGCCAAGGCCAGAGAACAACATGTCTTTTCCAGCATGGAATACCGTGATTCACAATCAGTAAACTTTTTACTGAGATAATAAATGGCATACTCTTTCTTCCCTGTTTCATCTTGTTGTCCCAGAATACAGCTCATGGAATTATCTAACACTATCAAATACATAATCAATGGTCTTCCTTCAACAGGAGGGAGCAAGATAGGAGGTTCAAGCAGATATTCTTTAATACTTTCAAATGCCCTTTGGAAGTCATCTGTCGACACACAACCTTGATCTTTCTTTAACAACTTAAAGATCGGTTCACACGTTGCAGTCACGTGGGAAATGAATCTGGAAATATAATTCAAACGCCCGAGGAACCCTCTGACTTGCTTTTCAGTTCTCGGTGCTGGCATTTCTTGAATTTCCTTGACTTTATCTGGGTCAACTTCAATCCCTTTCTGGATAATAATGAAACCCAATAATTTCCCTGACCGAACACCGAAGGTACATTTATTTGGATTCAAGCGGAGACGATACTTCCTCAAACGCTGGAACAACTTCAATAAATCTTCTACATGCCCTTCTTCAATCTGGGATTTAGCAATCATATCATCAACATATACCTCAATTTCCTTGTGCATCAGATCATGGAATAGGGTTGTCATATCCCTCTGGTATGTTGCACCAGCGTTCTTCAACCCGAAAGGCATCACTCTGTAACAAAATGTTCCCCAGGGTGTGATAAACGTTGTTTTTTCCATGTCTTCATGGGCCATCCTTATTTGATTATAATCGGAAAATCTGTCCATGAACGAGAAAACTTTGAATTTTGATGTGCTATCCACTAACATATCAATGTGTGGCAATGGAATATCATCTTTTGGACTAGCTTTATTTAGATCTCTGTAATCTATGCACATGCGAACTTTTCCGTCTTTATTCGGTACTGGGACAATATTGGCAATCCATTGAGGGTACACTGATGTCACAAGAAAACCGGCATTAATCTGCTTTAGAACTTCTTCTTTGATCTTTACTGCGATATCTGGGTGAGTTCTTCACAACTTATGTTTGATTGGCGGGCACTCTGGCTTCAGCAGAAAATGGTGCTCTACAATATATGTATCTAGACCAGGCATATGTTGGTAAGACCAAGCAAAAATATCCACATACTCCTTCAACATCTCAATCAAAATTCTTTTCACATCAGGATGCAACAATGCTCCAATCTTGACTTCCTTCGGATCTTCTTCTAAACCCAAATTGATTACTGCCAATGGCTCTTTATATGGCTGAATGGAATTCTCCTCGCACTCAAGAAACTTTGAGACCTCTTCCGTAATCTCATCATAATCTTCTTCTTTGACCCTATACACATGACATTCAAAGTTGGGAGAGGGTGCATGGTCATTGTATTCAACGATTTTTTTAATTAATCTGCACATATGATTTATGATTGTTTTTAGAAACTGACACACATAATAAGTGATCATGCAGATTGAATTTCAATTATTATTTATTTTGAAAGGTTTTTTTTCCTTCTGATTACCATTTTCCAAGAAAAAAGCAAAAAATAAAAACACAATTTGGGAAACAAAGACAACTTTTATTATTGATTTTAAAAATCAAAGCAAACTGATAAGCCCATACAATATTAATACTTTCACCCTGGAAAGAGTGAAATATTTTCAAAAAGATTAACAAAAACAAATTACTTCAAAACATGCATGCAAGAGGGAACATTAATGGTGATCTAGTTCTGAACCCTAACTCCGTGCGTCACATAATTTGGCATTTTTGGCTCTGCTTCATCTTCCACAATGGCATTAATCCCGGAAACAGTTGGATGAAGATAACCCCCGCTACGAAAGATGTCTTGATACTTTCCTGCAGCAGACTTCGGCTTTATGCTCTTACCTTTATCATTCTGCATAGAGAACCCCAAGCCAACTCTATTCTTGTTTACGGGTGGATCAACAACCTGTCCCCATACTCCACTATGGCAATCATGCACAACCTGCTGAGCATCCTTAAACTAAGTCATATAATTCTCATTTCCTCTTATATTATCAATGGATAAAGCTTGGAATTGGGTTCCAACAGCAGTTCATTCGCCTCCACAATGCTGAAAGAGAACAAATAAGATATTAATAACGCTTGTTCTCCATTTATAAATACAACTTTTCCTTCACGCACAAACTTCAACTTCTGGTGTAAAGTCGAAGTGACATCCCCTGCCTCATGTATCCATGGCCGTCCCAGCATGCAGCTATAAGCGGGTACAACATCCATGACCTGGAAAGTAATCTGAAATAAACATGGGCCTATATGAATAGGCAAGTCCACTTCACCAATAATAGATTACCTTGATCCATCAAACGCTTTCACAATAATGCCACTTGGTCGCATGGGCATTCCTTGATATTTCAACTTCATAAGTGTGCTCCTTCGTATAATGTTTAATGCAGATCCATTATCAATAAGAACATTGGATAATGAATCATTATTGCAGTTCATAGAGATGTGGAGGGCCAGATTATGATTCCTTCCTTCATCGAGAAGTTCATCATCGTAGAAATTCAGGTTATTACATGATGTAATGTTCCCTACCACACTGCTGAATTGGTCTACTAGGATATCACTTTCCACGAAAGCTTGGTCCAATATCCTCATCAAAGATTCTCTGTGAGCAGAGGAGTTCATCAATAAAGCCAATACTCTCATCTTGATTATCTTCAAAATATCATCCACCTCCTTTTCTAGTGTAGCTCCACTAGATTCACCCACTGCCTTCTTGGGTTCAACATTTTCAACAATTTTCTTTCTAGTATTAACATCTCCATGAACAACTGGTGCAAATACACGACCGATGTGGGTCACTCTACTAGTCTCAGCAATATATCCAACATTAGGCATTGGCTGGATGGGAACTTCCACACCATCCTCTAAAATTGTAGCATTATATATGTAGGGTACAACCTTGTCTCACTTGTAGGGGACAGGACCCAGAAAACTAGTCACCAATGGAGTAATAGCTGGCTTGCCATGATATTCAACTTAAAAAGGGGTGGGTGCACCAAAACAAGGAACAACAACATTTACTCCCTTTTCAACACATTCAGTCATTACAGAGTCATCTCTGGAAAACATATCTTCATCCGAGGAGAAGAACTCATCCACAGAGGCATACTTATCATTTGACTCTTCTTCAGCCAAACAAACCTAAATCTCATTAACTTCATGGTAATCAACCCTTTTTCTTGTAACCTTGATAGTTCATTTATCAAATAACAATTGAATACCTTTCCTTACAATTGAACATCCTTGGGATTCCTGACAGCAAATTCAGCAAGATCCATACTGATGTTCCACCTGACCAGCCATGTGGCAGAAAGTAGCATGCAATTGTACAAGATCCTCATTCATATGTTCCACACCAAAGATTATGAACTCTCCGGGACATCCAAAAACCATGTTTACTTCCTCATCATACTCTGCCCTAGGCCTGATTATGTGGATGAGACCCTCATCCATCATCCCCTGCAAATCAACCTCTATCTTGTCACAACCCTGTATATCCGTATTGCAAATAGCACAACCAGCATGGTCATGCGTATAGTAGCTAAATTCATAGAGGTCTGCATGCATTTTTTCCAAATATCCTCTAACCAATTTAATATAAAAAATCCGGAAGTCGCCTGGACAACCGGCCACCATGTTCACAACATTTTCTCCTCCATGCTTTGGCAAAGGGTTATCTTTCACATTAGGGCTAACATCCTTGAAAGACAAGATACCAGTCCTCACCAATTTTTGTACTTCAGTTTTCAAAGGATAGTAGTTCTCAACATTGTGCCCTAGTGCTCCTTGATGAAAAGTACATGTTTGGTCTGCCTTGTAATACCAAGGTAATGGTGATGGTATAGCGGGAGGTGGTCGGGTCTGAACCAACTTCTTTTGAATTAACGTCAGGAGTAAATTTGTATATCTCATAGGGATAGGGTCATAACTCTCCCTTCTTTGATTATACCCTTGATTCCCCTGATAGGATGGTCTCTGATAAGCAACGGTGGTTCGAGCTACACCAACAACTTGAGTTACTAATGTGACTTATTGATGACGCTGCTAATTTCTTCTAGGAGGATTAAGCCTCCACTCTTGCATAACAACATTTGTATCTCCTTACTTCTTTTCAGAAAACCCATAGGATAGCTTCTTCATACTTCCGGAACTTTCACTTTTTGTTAAAAGACCCTCTCTTACAGCCTCTTCCAAACGGATACCCATGCCCACCATTTCAGTAAAGTCACTTGGTGCACTCGCTACCATCCTCTCATAGTAGAAAGCAACCAAAGTATTCAGGAAAATCTTTGTCATCTCCTTTTCTTCCATGGGAGGAATCAATTGGGCGGCTCCCTCATGCCATCTCTGTGCATATTCTTTGAGTGATTCCCTGTCCTTCTGGACCATGGCCCTGAGTTGATCACGGTTAAGCGCCATTTCCACATTGTATTTGTATTGTTTGATAAATGCTTCTCCCAAGTTGTTGAAAGTATTTATATTGACGCTGTCCAAACTCATATACCACTTCAACGCAGCACCAGTCAAACTATCCTGAAAAAGTGAATCAACAGACACTGATCATCAGTGTGGGTAGACATTCTTCTTATATACATCACAAGATGAGCACAAGGACAAGTGTCTCCCTTGTAATTCTTGAATTCCGGGACTTTAAACTTCGCAGGTATCTTGACATTAGGGATCGAGCATAAATCATTCACATTCTTCCTAAACAATTCCTTTCCCCCGAGGGCCTTCATCTCCCTCTACATCTTGTCAAGTTGATCTTGAAAATCATCCATTTGATCATAGAGAGCCAAGCCTTCACTTGGTGGAGGAAAAGGACGATACATATCATCATTAGCAAATGGGACCATATTCACCAAAGGAGGTGCAACATGAGTAGCATGCACCACAGGAGGTGCAGGAGTAACAGTAGTCGGAACAACTAGAGTAACTTGAGGACCAAGATTGAATCCTTCAGGCACAAAGTTTTATGGAATTCCCTATGGATAACCTTGAGGCATGTGATTCTGAAAAACAGCTGGAGTAGCAGACGCATGAACAGTCAGAGCTTCAATAGTAACCTTTGTTTGTTGAGGTTGAACACTCGGTGGCTAATTTTGAGCAGCCACCACAAATTCCATCAGAGCAGTGAGATTGGCCATGCCGGCCTTCAGAGTAGAAACTTCCTCGTGCAGCTCGCGATTCCCTTGTTCTATGTTGTCCATCTTCCTTCTGAAATTAGCTCGAGTATTGTAGTGGTGAGACAACTTGCTGAACAAAGTAAAGAAGCTTGGTAAGACACCTAGATATGCATAATAAATGCAAGAAATATGTGAAATATGATGCATGATATGCAATGCACATGATTTATTTTATTATTAATATTTCAAGGGACTTAGAGATTTATAGACACATTGCAAATATCAAAGTAATAACACATTTGAAATATTGAAAAGTTTTATTATAATAACTTCAAAATGGATTATAGGTTTCAATAATCCCAATTACATGATGAAAATAAAGTCTAAAACCCTAAGAAGTAAAGCTGATGGAGATCACTCTATACGTTGTCGCTTCCCTGTAAGCCTGACAATATGAGCCTTTAACTTCTGGTTTTCTTCTGTATATCTGGTGGCAACCTCCTTCCTATCACCTGAATCAGGAAGTGAGAAACTAGAATCTGACTGAGGCTTAGAGGAAAATAAATACCCTTGCCTCTCCATTGTCTCTATAACCCGACTCTCAAGAATCTCAATCAAGTCGTCTTTCTCCTTCAAGTCTACTCTATAGGAAATCTCTAAAGTTTGGCACTTATTCTTCCAAGCTTCCTTTTCTTGCTGCATCCTGACTAAAGAAAGTTGTAGCTCTTCCACATCATCCAATAAGGGAGGTGTGGTATTCACAAACAAATCAGGCATATGTGCTTCCAGGGAATACGACATGTTCAATTGAATAGCTCTCATTTGGACCCACAGAATATAAGGCTCCAAAGAAACAGCCCCCCTAGGTCCCAAGTCTTTCGTACTCTTCCTATGAATGTGACGCCAGACCTTCACAATCTTCTCCCTAGCTTCCTTATGGTCTTCTCCCTCCTTCAGGAAGTAATTACTCAAATGAATACTATTTGGTTTATCCCTCATCAGAAAACCAAGCTGTCATCGTGCAAGAACAGGGTTGTAGTTAATTCCTCCCTTTGTACCAAGAAGAGGTACATTGGGGAAACTACCACAACTGTCGACAATCTCTACATCATGGTAAGCCCGATGATACCAATTAATATCTGAGTGAGTAAGTGCCATGATATTAGGAGCCCAACGGGGTTCCTTCCTGACATCCCAGAAAGCATCATACTGAGGCATATGAGAAATAAACCATCAGTACAACAGAGGCATGCAACAGATAATCATCCCCCCATGATACGAATTCCGAAGACGAATAAAGTAATAATCATCCCCAACAATGTGGGAAATGGGTTTCCAATCATGAAGATCCTGATAGCATTAACGTCAACAAACTTATCCCAATTAGTAAATAAAAAAAACCGTAAGCAAGTAGAGCAAATATGGTGTGATACGGTGGGAGAACTGAGTTGGGATTTTGCGTTTTGTGTTTGCAAATGTTTCGGTTTAGCAAGAGTCGCCACCGACTTTTTATTTTATCCTAAGGAAAGGTCAAAAAGCATATGAAAGACCTTTGAGATGTTTTCTTGGGTTCGGGGAGTAGATTATAGAAAGAGAAGGTATTAGCACCCTTTCTATCCATGGTTATCCATGGGATCTTAGTTACTTGCTTAGATCACTTGCTTTGCTTTTCAATTGTTTGAAATGGTGCTCTTTAATTGTTTGAAATGGTGCTTTGTGTGTGGTTTTGAAAGATGTTTTGAAAAGAGGCCATCATTATGGCAACCTTTGTAATGATTCTTGTTTGAATGTATACAAAGGTGTTTTTGTCTTTTGAAAAGTTTTCAATGTTTGAAAGTAGGGTTTTGAAATTGTGTTGTGGAGTGTGTTTTGAAGATAGCAAGGATGTTTTTGCAAGCTTTGATCAAGTAACTAAGAGTTATCTACCCTATTTTACTCAAAGATCTTTCTTATGTTTTTAACCCTTTTAATAGTGTTGTTTCACCATTGTATTTGGTGAACAATCTTGTGTTAGGATGTTTAAACGGGACAGGCGCGGGTCATCGTATAAACCATGATAGCAATTGTGTCAAGTATTTTTGGCAATTTTCTTGAGGGACTTGATCATTTTGTTTAGGCAACTCAGATAGCGTCATAGAGGGACTATGATCTTTTGTTTTGTTTTTGTTTTGCCAAAGTACTTGACATGCATATCATGGCCCATTTTTGAAGGCAACAAGTGGATTGAAACCCTAGGGGTGCAAGTGTGCATTGTGTTTGTTTTCATGCATTGTTGTCTTTTGGTTAGGTCAAGCTAATTGTTGATTTTATTTTGCATACAAAACCCTAAGTCTAATCATGGCATAATTGAAAGCTTAAAGGTGCGAGAATTCAAATTCTACACTATTACAATATGATATAGGGAGGGGGGTACAAATTTGAATTGGGGATTATTTTGCAAGAAATTAAATTCTAAATTATTACAACCATATTGAATGGGTAAGGCATAAGATACAATATTTAAATAAATACCATAAATAAATATTAAATAAAGTGTATTATGCAAAAAATGTTTTTATGTATGTAAAAAGTATTTTTAATGTGAAATGCTAATAAATAAAAAGTTAATTTCAATTATTTTGTTTTTTAGGGCAAAACCCTAATTTCTTAAATAAATAGTATTATTTATTATTTATATACAATAATGTATTAATTGGTACAAAAATATAAGTATATTGAAAAAAAGGTATTTTTAGTATAAAATATTAATAAAAATAAAAATGTATTAGTTTTTGTGTTTTTTGTCCTAATTAATTAATAAAATACGTATATATATGTATTAAATATATTAAATATATTAAGTGTGTATAAAAAATAAAAAAAAATTAATTACAAAAAGGTATATTTTTCAAGAAAATGTTTTCAAATGTGTATAAAATAATAAATGAAAATAAACATATTTTTCACATTATTTTAAAGTTTTAATAAAAATAATATAAAGTATTTAAACACTTTTATACTAGTAAAATAAAAATAAATATCAAATAAATATGAAAAAAAATAAAAATAATTTTTTGGCATTTTTTATATTTGGACATAAAATAATAAAGTCAGAATAAAAATAAAAATACAAAAATGACAAATATACAAAGAAATGGGCCAGGGGGGTGTAACCTGAAAAGGCAGGTGTTAGAAGTAAAAACAACCAGGCCCAGCCCAATCAACTTCATCTTCTTCCTCAGTTCAAACCAAAACGCGCGCTTTGTACACAAAATGTTATCTCCTGATTCCTTGCTTTTTTGACAAAACTCATAACATGAAACTTGTAGAGCATCAAATAACGAATCTAACCATATAAAAACTTAAGCTAACTCTCAAAGACCAGAGAGAATTTCTCTAGCCCTAATTCTTAACCTAGTTTTTTCAAAAAGTTCATGAACAAAATTCTCCTAGCACGATTAATATAAATGAAAACTAAGCACATGTATGGTTTCAGGGCTATGAATACAACATCTTTCATTCACAAACCTAAGTCTAACTATTCTTAAATAGAGAGATAGAAGTTCATGAAATACCTGTTTTAGTTGACTTCGAGCTGGACAATGCAGCAACTTCCAAGGGTGCTTGAGGTTCTTTTGAGCTTGCCTAAGGTCCACTGAAGCTTTCCCAATGCTTGGCTTGTTTTGAAGTAGCCTGAATCGTGCTACAGAACTCAACCTGCAATGCTTTCAAACAAAAATGGCAATGTATGTTAATGGTGTTACAGCTAGCAATGGAGGTCTGGGATAGTTCAGGTGAGTTGAATGGAAGATATTGGAACAAGTTTGAGGCAAAACGCATGAGGGAAAGTGGAGATGAAGGTGGTTCTGTAGGGCTTGCCCTATTTTGCAAAAAAATGGTGTTTTGGAGTATGAGGGTGCTTTAGGGGTGAAAGGCCCGTGCTTCATACTTGTGAGGATATGCAAAACTTGTTTGACAACTTTGTTCATGTTGGTTTTATCAGATATGAGAGATACAAGTTTTTGGCTCTTTGACTTGTTTTGAAAGCAAAGTTGGAAGTGAAGTGTGATAGGCCAGTACAGGCTATCTCCAAGCATGCACAAACTTCTTGTACTATGCCTGAGATTGTGGAGCTTGTTTTCCGCAAAGGAAGAAAGTCCAAGGCTCAAGAAAAAGCAATTTTACATAAAGTCCCCTTTATGAAAATGGAAGTGTGGCCTTTATGCTTAAAATTGCAATGTTCATTGTACAAAGCTCTCTTGATCAGAACAATGCCAATATCCAATGTATTTGCATTCAATTTTGGAGTGTAAATTGGTTTAGAGGCCTGCAATCATGTACTAAGCAATCTTGGTCAGATTTTCAACTTGGTATGAACATGTATTGGCCATGGATCAAAGTGAGTTTTTGCCAACTTCAAGCATTTGATTCTCCCTAACCACAAAGGTGAGTTTTTGCAACATGTACTATAATCCATATTTGAAATGCAACTAGAAAATCCAAGTGGAACTATGTGAAAAATGGCCAAGAAGATGGGTCAAAATCCTGCCTAAACTAGGGCAGAATTTCTCTAAGTTAAAAGTTTTAGGTACCCTTGTTCCAAAAATCATAACATGAGATAGAAGCTTCTTTTGAGAAAACTTTATGAATAAAATTTGTAGACTTTGTGATTTACTACAACTTTCATGTTGCAAGTTTTGTTTGAATCCATTTGTATCTTGGTGAAAAAGTGGGACAAAATTAGGAAAAAATGAGAAAATTTTATAACTTAGAAAATTCATAAGTTATGAAATTTTTCCATTTTAAACCCTAATTTGCATTT
Organism: Vicia faba; assembly: GCA_948472305.1. Taxonomy (NCBI): domain Eukaryota; kingdom Viridiplantae; phylum Streptophyta; class Magnoliopsida; order Fabales; family Fabaceae; genus Vicia; species Vicia faba. The sequence goes on along the minus strand of OX451739.1, from coordinate 148,874,493 downwards.
TTGGGTTTCTTGATGAACAAGTTTCATAAATTGACATGTCTTGATGAAATATGACCCTTGGCACTTGATTTTGACCAAAAAGTCAAAGTTTGACTTTTCAGTATACAGTTAAATTTTGATCAGTTGACTGAAAAATTCATCTGTCCATCCTATGCATTTGAGATCTTTTGAATTTTTTGAATGGGTCAAGACAATGTCATTGAGTCCTTGAGTCCATGGTTGAACTTGATTTGCCATTGGCTAGGTCAAACAGTCAAAAATTGCCTTTGTACAGTCAAAACCCTAAAAATGACCATTTTGCCCTTTTGGTGATCTGATCAAATTTCTTGTGGAATTGTGATCCAAACTTGATCAAATGGTTAATATGAGTTCATAATGTTGATGTGGGTAAAATTTCATGAGGTTTGACTGTCAATTGGCCACAATTGACTTTTTCCCCAATACAGTTGATTTTAGGTCAACTGTCCAATTGACTGGGCAAAAATTTGAATCAAGGCTTGAAACTTGGTATGGACAAACTTGTGAGTCCAACATGAAGTATGAAAGTCAATTTGGGCATTGTAGGTCAAAACATCACTGTACAAACTCAAACCCTAATTTAGGTCAATAGTGTAAGGTGGTGTCTTCGGCAGAGCAAACCCTAACTTGATCTTGAATTCCAAGAGTCTTGTGATGAGAAATGCTGATGAAATGAGAAGGAAAATTTTGGGGTTACAACAGATGGCCTCAAAAGAGATTTTACTCTTCATCCTGGAAAAGTAACGAGCTTCCTCCAATAACAACTGAGATGGTAAACCTCTAATCCCTCCTTTAGTAGTCATATGGGCTTCAACCTCATACTTCCCCAAATGGATCAAAGCAACAATCTCGTGTGGTTTTGGCTCACCCTCCAAACCAGTAAAAGGAACACGATCGGTAATCGATAAATCCAACAGATAAGAATACTCCTCTAGTATAAGAATCAACTGATAGTCAGGGAAAGTAAAGCAATGATACATCAGATCATAGAACTGAACCAAGGTAGAGAGAATACCCTATTTCATCCTAAGCTTCATGAGAGGAATGATGCATCCATACTTCTTCCGAAAATCTGTAGAACACTCAATCTCGGGAATTAGACTGATCAAATCATCTATCTCGATATCTTTGAAAATGTATTTTCCGGTCTTTCTTTTTCAAGAATCCATGGTCAAAAGGTACTTGAGATATTCACAAATGGTCAACTTTCAAGTCCCTTGAAATAAAATTTCTTCAAAAGATGCTTATGAGTGCATGGATGCATGATGCAACAATCACACACAAGATCACACACATAGGGTTCATAGGTTCAACGTCACGAGCATGAGGTCGAAGGTACTACCCATAAGGTATGGTCTAAAAGTTATCACCTGCCGAACAAGGTTCTAGAGGTTCCCAGAGTCTACATCCTTCCTTCGGATATTACCAACTTCTCGATTAACTCGGTAATTAGTAATATTCTCAAGACAAACTCGTCTGAGCGTAGTATCACGTAACTACTATTTCCTGATGACTCCGTCATAGCTTCCGCACTACACCTAAAAGGCCATGATGGGTTAGGTATTCTATGGTCCTCAGCTTCAGCGGGCTCCCAGGTCAAACACAATACGTCTTCCCGATTACTCGGTAAACGACACTACAATCAAAGGGGCCTTCACTGAGTGGGGGATCTCATGCCTCATTTTTTGGGATTACTCCCTGAAAGTTAACATGACTATACCGCCCGTCCTATCTTAAAGTTTGCCCAAGTCTGGGTATAGGACTTATAACTAATCACCAAGCACCCTGAAAACTAGGAAAATCTAGGAAAACATATATACAACATATAACACATAAACAACAATAGCACATATACAAATATAAACAAAGATAGGCTCAACCCACTTAGGGATGGACCAACAAAAGGTTAATCTTTCCCCAGTGAAGTCGCCATTTTTTTTCTATAGCGATAGAAATGTTTAAGAATAAGCCATTGGATTGACTAGATTTATGCGGATCAAAATAAAAATCGCCATCGCGCTTTTTTGTTTCCAAAGGAATGGGAAAAGAGAAAATAACCCAAACACAGGGGGAAAGATTCTAGGTAAGGGGGTTGTTTATGCAAAGGAAAGGTATTAGCACCCTAAACATCTATGGTACTCCGTAGGAACCTCTCTATAAAATCTGTATATTTTGGCTATAAAATGTTGTATAAAAAATAGATGGTGGAGGTGAGAAATTTTTTTTTCTTTAATGATTTTTTGACCCTCCGCGGTTGCGAACCTTTAGTGCCTACGTACCACCTTTCGTGCAATAGGTGATCAGGGTACACATAGTTTATCTTTTGAAAATTTTAAAGCACAAGTGTTTTGGTTAATTTTATGTGATAAGACATAATCGTCATTGTCCGCGTGGAAAACATACTTACTACCCACAATCATGAGAATAGAGAATTTGCATCATCTCAAAGTGGAGGATATGGCTTGGATTTTAAAATCATCAATGCCTCACTCAACACCCAAGTGGAAAATATCTCACTTCACTACATGTTGTAGAAGTATAGTTTTTTGCATCACTACAAGGATTGACAAGAGTTTAATCTTTTGAGAAAAGTTTTTAAAGTAAAAATCCAAAGTGGCAAAATGGTTTGAAATGAGATTGATTGACTTTTAGTCTTCTTACTAAAAACGTCAAAGTATTATTGAGTTGATTGAAGTTTATTTATGAAAAATGTTTTGGAAAGTGCAGGGACATAAGTCCAAGTTTATTATGAAAGTGGTTCAAGTTTAGAAACAAGAAGAGTTTTCAAAAGGAGGAAGAAGATTTTTGAAATTAAAGAAGATGGGAGGAGGAGAAGAGACTATCCTAAAGCATAAGGTAAAAGATAGGGATAAGAACCATCTAACCAACAAGAAGCCAATACTTGACATTATGAGTCAAGATAGAATTCCCATTCTTTGGATTGAAACCAAGCAAGTACATATACTAGACCTCTTGAGGGAACTAAACTTCAAGTGTATTAAGTCTTCACAAAACTTAGACAGAGTAACAGCTGTATACGGGTGAATTCCAGATTACAAACAAAGTATGTAATCACAATAACATGCACACAAACCAAACAAACAACCCAATGTCTTGAGGTAAACCTAAAGAACTCCAGACAAAATATCAATTAAGGTCACAAGTTCTCCAACATAGGCCAAGGTTTATAATCCTAAGTCCAAAAAGCCCAATACTCCATAATGCCAAGGATAGTAACCAAATAGTCCAAGTATCATTAAAGTTTTGTATGGTTCATGTTGATTATTAGGTGTCTTAAATAAATAAAAACTCAAGTGAGCAAAATAAAAATGACAAGAAAGTAAATGCTCAAGTGAGCAAAGATGAAAAATAGCATGAAATGTAAATGCTAAAGTAAATGGTGCATAACATAAAAGAGCATAAAATAAAAACACAAAATAAAGTCAATTATTAGTAATTAGTGGTTAGTTGGATGACCATCTTGAAACTAGCATTTGGAACTCATTAGAGGATTAGTAGAACCAAAGCCTCCACACAACAAGTCGCATTTGCTTTTTGTCAAGTATATCATCTATTTTGAAATCCTCAAAAGTAAAATTTAATGATCAACGATGTTTAAGTGATCCGCGTTGATCAAAAGTGATGTAGATCCATTAGAGGATTGGTAGAACCAAAGCCTCCACACAATGAATCTCAAGGTTATTGGATCAAAGAGATCAAATTAACATACATGGGCTTACAAACATAAGTTTGGGCCACGAATGATCATTTATTCAAATCGGGACAAAATTTAGCGCTATGTTAAGCAATCGTAAGTGGACTTATGTAGAAGTAGCACCTATTTTGAGGTCGGTCAATAGCAATCTATGCACTATTTATTTTGAGACATGATATAGAGATCATGCTCCAATAACACTTAGTGCAATAAGAAAGGGATGAGATGAAGAACGGTGGGAAATAATATATAAACCACATTTGAATTAAAATTTAATCAAACTATTATTAAAATCATTCATCCATTTTTATGGAGTTAGACTCAACACCATGGATCCAATGATGTTAACAAAGTTCATGTTCAAAAATTCAATCCAAGATCAACCAGAAAATAATCACAAAATAATATTACATTTAATATATGCATTAAAAAGGGTTTTAAAATGATTTAAAATAGGAATAAGAGAGAAAAATATCAACTATGTTCAAATTGGTTCATAAAAAAGAACTAATATCATAGAAAAATCAGAAATAGACTCAAGTATTTTTATAAAAATTTTGGTAATTTTTTAAAGTCAGAAACTATTTTTAAACTAATTAAAATTGCTCAAACAAATAGAAAATAGATCAAAAAAATAGTAAACATTAATGTAAAATTTCATAAAATTTTCAAAATGTCAGAAATATATAAAATTATATTTGTGATTTTTTTTAGAATTAAAAAATGTCAGAAAGTATTTTTAAAGTAATTAAAAGAAAGAAAATAATGCAAAAAATATAAAAAATATCAAATGTCAAAATAAAAATTTGAAAAAATAGTCATAAGATCAAAAGTAATTCAAATTATTTTTGTGAATTTTATCATGATTTTAGGATAAAAAATTAAAGAGTTTTGAAAATTTGAAAACTAAATCAATTAAAATATAAAATCAGAAAATAAAATAAAACCAAAAGATGTGGGCCATCAGATCATAGTCAAAACACGTTAGTAAGATGATCCAATAGACCAGACGCGTTGTTCTTGAAATGGACCTTAGTTTGATACGCATAGGATCAGAA